>OV816027.1:113158865-113368865 GCA_929113105.1 Agrypnus murinus
ATTTTGTCTAATGATGCGTCCCTTATTTAATTGTTTATGTACCTACATGTTAGGGTTGCCAACTTTTGAAAGTAGGAGTAAGGACAAGATTGCCTGTGTGTTTTACGTGGGGTACCCGTGTGAACATACCCCCACGTTCCCTTCCAGAAGGATGTGATTGGGATACGCCCAATCAGCGCGCAAATTGCCTAGCCGGCAGTACCGCAATTGCTCCCAGTCTGCTCACTGGTCAGAGCGAGGTTGCCTATTCACCCTCTACTAGCTAACCAGGCTAGTATCGGAGCGATTGACTTAACACGTGCTCACCCGCCGGCACCCTCCCGTCCTCTTTCATACGGGGCTAAGTACCTCGTCCAGCAATAGGACTATTCCCCCAACTTAACTCAGTTGTATAGAGGAGCCCTCCAGTCCTCTTTCATACCTTCATAAGCTCCTCCCCGAGACAGGGGTTGGTGCCACTGCCCGATCGAATCCAACCTCAAATGTGGCGAGACTTGGTTTTTTAATGGTTTTGCCACCCCGATCTACATATATATAGGCTTGGTGGGCCCTCGACAGAGCTTCGTTTAAGTCTACACGTTATAGACTCCCAGTGTGTACCCGTTAAGGTGAAGTTGTCTTGATTGTGAGAGGCTATGTATTCGTTTCAACTCTCCTTAAGTGTAATGGCTTTCAGAGCTTCTCCCAACCACTGTACCCGGCTGCAGTCCGGATCGTAGGGTGGTCGGGATAGCTCCTAAGCACATTTACCTGGCGGCCTGCAGTTTCCCATATGCCAAAAAGCGGGATAAACCTCACTTCGCTTCTCTGCACTTAAGATTCAGTCAAACAGCGGGTTCCTTTGGTGACCATAAATGACCTCGGTCAAGCAGCGGGTTCCGTCGGTGACCATAAATGACCTCGGTCAATCAGCGGGTTCCATCGGTGACCATAAATGATCTTATCCAAGGCGAGATTCGAATCCGCCCACACCGGTCTCATATACCAGGGCTCCCCCTGGTCGGTATGAGTATCCGTCGCGAATTTTATCTGACAGCTTCATCCATTGCCCAGTTTCCAAGGAAACAAGGATAGGGTAGAAGACAGCCAGTTTTATGGATGAACGTAGTGTGGTCTCCCGAACACCCCACCCCAGGAGTAAGGACAGTCAAGAATTTCCAGAAACATTATTTATTATACTCATTTAAACAATAATAAAGATATTCCAATGCTACTAGTTGACCCGGCAAACGTTGTTTTGCCATATAAACTACACTCAAAATTAATAACTTTATATCGAGTGTTTTTTTAAATTTGACGTCGAAGGCGGCTATGGGTAGTTGATTGTGAACAGATCTTGATCGTATTAATAAATGTCATTGTCCAAACGTTCAAATTACTCACGTGTTTAAATAATTCACAATCGACTATTCACAGCCTACGTTGAAGTCAAATTAAAAAAAACACTCGATATATAGGAATAAATAATTACAGCCCTGCAAATTAATGATAAATTTATTTGAAAATAACACTGAAATAGTAAAATGATAACTATATGATAAATGATATATGATAATGATAAATTAATAACTTTATATATAGGAATAAATAATTACAGGGTTGAATGGACCGTGGTTGAAAATTATTGAATTACTAATATCGGTATTAAAAAATAGGGGTTGATGGTAGAAGGGTGAAAATTTAGGGGTTGTATGTATTTTATAATGGCACATCAAAAAAAATAAAAAATTTTGTTCAAAAAATAAAAAAAATTTGGGGTGGACCACCCTTATCACTTAGGGGTATAAAAAATAGATAACAACCTATTCTCAGACCTACTGAATATACATATATAGGTACAATTTCATCAATCGGTCAAGCCGTTTCGGAGGAGTATGGTAACTAAATCCATGACACGAAAATTTTATATATATAGATTAAAATGAAATCGACACGGTAATGCAGTAAACCGCCATATTTCGTAAAGGGCTCTCTTGAATGCTCACGAAGGGGTTCTCTCCACATATACACGAGTTTATCTCTAGTATAAATTTAAGGGATAGTTATTAAGTTATTATAGAAACTAAAGTTTTTCCGAATTATTGTTATTTATAGAATCGCGCTACATCGAGTCTTGTTGGTTATTGTAAATAATATTATCAAAATAATTTAAAAGCCGATACTCCAAATTACAAATTTTCGAAAATTTGTATTAGCAGATTTTCCAGGCTACTTACTTTGTGGCGTCATTGTAAATATATACTGTAAGTACTGTAATCAATTAATAAATAAGTGAACGTACTCTATAATTAGTAATTGTAAAAACTTATCAAAAAGTAATTAATAATAAAAAGGAAATCAACAAAAAAGGATGATAAATGACATTCATTAAAGAAGCAAAAAACATGAACGGACAGTATGACAAACCTGTAGGAGTACTAGATTTACGATTTCAAAATCCACGTTCTATTCCTGGTTCGGGTAATTTCTTTTTAATAGAACATTTAATATACAGTCGAACTTCTATATAACGAAGTCGGTAAATCTTGAAAAAAAGATTCGCTATAGGGAAATTTCGTTATAAAGAAATATGACATTTTGTAAATATTATTTTACTGCTTTAATTTTAATTCGAGTGATTCCGCAAACTCTAACGCCTTGTGTTTAATTAATTGTCTTGATAATGGTGCATTTTTGTCGCCAATTAAATGCACCCACTATAAAACTGCTTCATCTACGTCGTCGTAAACATAAGTTCTAGCACGTTTTGCTGTAAGTTCAACAACTGATTTTAAAATTGAATCGCGATTTTTATTATAATCGCTAAACTACCAGCAGGAATTCCAAACTTTGCCGCGAGGTCTTTCGTTTTTGTATACAGTTATCAATTTCCCTCGACACGTTTATTTTCTCAGTAATGGTTAAACACTTTCGCTTTGATTTTTTTTGTACTACAGTGTAGGGCTGTTCACTTACAAAACTAAAGTTCAAATAAAAATTTGCAAATGCTAATTGAATTTTAATCTGTCTTAGAAGGGTGGAATCTCCATTTAGATAAGTAACAATGTGTATAATGCATCGAAGTTTCATCTTTCCTAGAATTCTCATTCAGGTAAATTTTCGGAAATCCCCTGATAAAGTAAGAAAGTAAAGCTAAACCAGTTGTAGGAGGCCTTTTAATGACAATTTTAACTCTTCTTAGAACTTACATTTAAAAAAAATAACAAAATCCTTCTGCAAGATTTACAGGTTTTTAAAAATGCGTGCAGGCTTCTTGGAAAATGGGTAAATTTATAATCTTTTACTGCTGCTAAGAAAGAAAGATTGATGCATTTACCTGGAAAAATGTATTTTAGTTTGGCCTAAAAAATTCGTTATATAGAAATTTTACTTCGTTATTTAGAGACATTCTTATATGTATTTTTTCTAAAAGTGCAGTGTACAGCACAAAAATTCGTTATATAGAGAAATTCGCTATATAGAAGTTCGTAATATGGAGTTTGACTGTATTTCATAAATATATAATTTTATAATGCTTAAAAAAAGAAATAACTTACAATTAAATACTAATATATAGTATGCATAAACATTTAGATTTATTTTTATTTAACATAAATATACATAGTTTAAACATAAAATTAAGGGATAATTTTATGTCATTATTTTTTTATAAGAATTATATTTATAAAAGAAATGTTTATTTATAAAATAAACAATTCATTAAAGAATCAAACGAAAAAGGATGATAAATGACATTAATTAAAGAAGAAAAGACATGAACAGAGAGCATGTCCGACTGGAAGGCGCGCTGTATGTATTTACGACTACAAAACCCCGGGTCTATTCCAGGTTTGTGTAACTTTTTCTTAATAAAATATTTAATATATTTCATAAATAAACATTTTTTTATAATTATATTATTTATAAAAAAGAATAATTACATAAAATTATCCCTTCGTTTAAACTATAAAAATAAAACTAAATGATTATGCATACCAATCATATCATATTAGTATTCAATTGTAAGTTATTCCTTTTTATTGGGTCGCGCTAAGTATTCATCTGCACTATCGCGGCTTGTTAAAAGAAATCATGTGATAGCTCTGTTGCAATATATCTAATACACCAGAACAGTAAACATATTGTTGAGATGAATCTATGAATGACAATTACATTTTACTGATAGTTCAGAAATTATAAAATCTAAATGTTCTACTTAAAATTATCATAAATATTAAATTTAATCTGTGAAAATTACAATCGTCATAAAAATATAACACAACAAAATCGCTAAAAACTACGTCATCAACTACCGCATATCGAAGACATTTTGATGTTGTAAAACGCCATCTATGTTTATTGGCATGACCCAATAAAAGTGATAATCATAAAAAAATTGTTTATGAAATTTTATTAAAAAAAAATTACCGGATCTGAGAATAGGACTCGGGTTTATAATCATAAGTCGAGCGCGACTTTAAGCGTCCAGCGGAAAAAAATTTAAAACATGCCTTCTTCTCGGATAGGAAGTAAAACTGTAGGTCGCGTATCAATGCGATGTTGGACACGTTAAAAATCCATACTGGTGGTGGAATTCCCCCAGATTCGGCTAAATTCTAGTAGGGTCGACCAAATGATCATAGCAATCGGTGCCATGAGGTACGAAGGATGCTCCGCCATCCTGATTCCTCCCCCAAAAACAAACAACAACAATTACTTCTTGATGATTTTTTTACAACTACTTACTAATTATAGAGTACGTTCACTTATTAATTGATTAATATTAATCAACAATTAATATCAATTCAGTTTATGCATGCTATTTCTGGTATCGCTGACGGAAAATCTCAGTTTCTCTAAATCTAGCCCTCTCCAAAAATAATGTGTGGTGGGGGCCTAGTTCGAAAGATTTCCATTACCGCTGCCCCCCAGCAGATGGTTCAGCACTGTTTGAATATAGCCTTAATAGTCAATCAGTCTCAATGTAAAACTTCTACGGCGGCCTGATAATTAACATCGCTCAATTAATAACCCGTCTCAGATTAGTTGTTAAGTTATGTTTTAGTTGAAGTTTATTAGATATTTAGTAAATATGCTTCTATGCAATTTTCGGGATTGGCTGGTCATTAACAACATTCAGGTCTATTCTGTAAGCAATCATATCAATTGTTACACTCCAATTGATTGTTATGGGACAACCATAACAAGCGATTTTGCAAAAGTGGTATTCTCTAAGCACTTTCTGTATCAATCGATTGCTATGTCATAACAATAAATTGAAGACCCATATCAATTGTTATCCGGCCGTTGTTATGTACTCACCTCAAAACTTTATTGTGTTTTATTATTACAAAAACGTTACTATTTGTATAAAAATTTTTATGTCAGTAGAAAACCAATGCAGTTGTAAAATAAACCTTAAGAAAAGTAATTTCGCAAACGTTTATGTTAAAAACCGGTTCCTCTATCCTCACTTTTTGGTAGTCGTGTTTTGTTAACAAGCAGGTAAATCTTAACACTACGAATGCCCAAGCGCCCGGCGGCCCCGGCGGGTGCCGAGCCCGGCATGGATGCATGTCGTTACAAAATGTTTGTTTTGTTTAACCTCAACTGATATACGTATATATTTATAAAAATTAATACATCATGCATGCATCATGATAAATAAATAAGTGTTTTTAATATCTTTCCAACTGTCAACATCGTTTTTTTAGACCGTAACTTGTTATTAAGTTTAAAATAAATGACTATTAAGAAATACTTAGGAATATTTAACATATTCCTATCACATGTTGGTCGCAGTTTTCCCGTAATTAACAATTTACTTGTTGCTCATAAAATCTAATAACAAATTAAACTGTTTTTCACTAGTTTTCAGCAGCTTTTATATCTTTACTACTCATTTTTAAAAAGTAGGGAATTCCCGCGGGTGTCAAACATATCAAAATGTCGAGTTTCGCGAGACCGATGGTAGATGGCGACAGTGCGCGCATGCGCAGCTATCTCCGAGGTTCTCAACAAGTGGCATTTCAATTGCTACGTTTTCTCTTCAATCGGCGCGTAACAATTGACGTTACAGAATACCAAAACCAGCTTGAGTTGTTATGAGTTCACATCAATTCGTTTCTCTTCAATAATTGCTATGCGTAACAATTGATATGAAATGGTTTTTACAGAATACATCTCATTGTCTGGTTAGCACATTATGCTATACACACATATGTTTTATTTTTTTTTGAGCTTTTAACCGTATTTCCATCATCGTCTGGTAAGTTACAATAAGTATAGCTTCACTCATTTTAATGGCTTTTAACAACAATGCACATGTTCATTTGCTATGAGTTGAAATCAAAAATAAAAGCAAACTGAATCAAATCTGATTCAGTTTGCACGAAGGATGTTGGCAGTTAATTTGAAATTTTCAATAATTCTTGATTCTCGAAAGCTAATTTCGGTGATTAAAATAAAATTTGAATTAAAATATTGAATCATTTTCTTTGATTGTTTTAAATAAGGACAAAACCCGTCCTTTCCTATAACAAGAAAGGACGAAGGACACACTCTTAAAAAAAAGGACTGTCCTTCCGAAAAAAGGTCTGTTGGCAACCCTACTACATGTATTAATTTAAATACACAGTTCGACGACCTCTATTAAACAGCCTTTTGACATTTGAAGCGCGATGCATCAAGGGTAATTCTAGCCTCTAATACAGGGTAGCTCTAGACGTAGCCGAAAGCAAACTCGAAGGTACTTCAGAATCAAAAAATCTCGCTCCTTCGACATCGAGTGCGACTCGCAACCTTCGACTTCGGATTTACAGAATCCCACTGCTGGTTTGACCGAATGGTCTGTACACTATAGAAAATAACCGTTAAATGCCGCCAACTAAAGTGAAGAAGGAAAAAGGGAATGGCCCAGCCATATATATAAACATCTTTATTAGAGTTCTATTAATCGTAGTTATTAGCCATGTTCGAATAATCAATGCAGAGGATGTAAATACGGTAAACATTTGTGTTTTTATGGAATTGTTAGAAATATTATTACATATAACATATTTCAGCTTTTAGTGACTCAGAGGTGCTAGAACAATTTTTTTTATCGAGTAGGAGTTTGAAGATATTTAAATAAATTCACTTGTGTAATTTCGCAACTCACTATCCCGAATATCCGACAGAGTATTATTTAGTTAGAAGATAAAAACATAAGAAGAAAAATAATTCATATAAAAAACTTCAACCACGTTTATTATTACATCTTTTACTGGTAGTCATTTTATTGCTCGCAGGAAGAAAGGATAATTGTTTGTTTATTTATAGACCATTTTAGTAACAAAGCTGTTAGCGACAACAAAAATATAAAACACAAAACTACTCCAAAGTCTCAATGTAAAATAAGTTTCTGTATATTTTTTTGTAAAAGATAATTTGATAAAATCATTTGATACTAATCAGTCATGTATCGTACAGATTCAAAACCTGCTATGGACACTTCACTAAACTTTTCAGGAGAAATAAAATTCAAAACTGATATAAAACACTACCTTAACTTTAAACGCAGTTTTATTGAGGATATAGTTGGTTTTTTAAAAATGTATAGAATTATGTGCTAATCTATGTGACTTGAAATACTCCATGAACCGAAATATGCAACATCATAGTGGTGAGAAACCATTTCAATGTAATGTATGTGACTATAAATTCTCGCGGAAAGGAAATCTACGACAACATATGCTCACACATACTGGTGAGAAACCATTTCAATGTAATGTATGTGACTATAAATGCTCACAGAAAGGACATCTACGACTACATATGCTCACACATACTGGTGAGAAACCACTTCAATGTAATGTATGTGATTATAAATGCTCGCAGAAAGGATGTCTACAACTACATATGCTCACACATACTGGTGAGAAACCATTTCAATGTAATGTATGTGACTATAAATGCTCACAGAAAGGACATCTACGAATACATATGCTCACACATACTGGTGAGAAACCATTTCAATGTAATGTATGTGACTATAAATGCTCGCAGGAAGAATATCTACGACGACATATGGTCACCCATACTGGTGAGAAACGATTTAAATGTAATGTATGTGACTGTAAATACTCACGGAAAGGAAGTTTACGACAACACATACTCACACATACTGGTGAGAAACCATTTCAATGTAATGTATGTGACTATAAATTCTCGCAGAAAGGATATCTACGACGACATATGGTCACCCATACTGGTGAGAAACGATTTAAATGTAATGTATGTGACTGTAAATACTCACGGAAAGGAAGTTTACGACAACATATACTTACACATACTGGTGAGAAACCATTTCAATGTAATGTATGCGACTATAAATTCTTGCAGAGAGGACATCTACGACAACATATGCTCACACACACTGGTGAGAAACCACTACAATGTAATGTATGTGACTATAAATGCTTGCAGAAAGGAAATCTACGAGATCATATGTGCACACATACTGGTGAGAAACCATTTGTATGCAATATATGTGACTATAAATGCTTGCGGCAAGGAAATCTACGAGATCATATGCTCACACATACTGGTGAGAAACCATTTGTATGTAATATATGTAACTATAAATGCTCGCTTAAAAGAAATTTACGACGACATATACTCACACATACTGGTGAGAAACCATTCCAATGTAATGTATGTGACTGTAAATACTCACGGAAAGGAAGTCTACAAATACATATGCTAATACATAATGGTGCGAAACCATTTCAATGTAATGTATGTGACTATAACTGCTTGCAGAAGGGAAATCTACAACAACATATGCTCACACATACTGGTGAGAAACCATTTCAATGTAATGTATGAGATTATAAATGCTCTCAGAAAGTACGTCTACAACTACATATGCTCACACATAGTGGTGAGAAACCATTTGTATGTAATATATGTGACTATAAATGCTTGCTTAAAAGAAATCTGCGACAACATATGCTCAAACATAGTGGTGAGAAACCATTTCAATGCAATGTATGTGACCGGAAAGGAAATCTATGAAAAAATATTCTCAGACATACTGGTAAGAAATCATTTCAAAGTAATGTATGTGACTATAAATGCTTGCAGAAAGAAAGTCTGTGACTACATATGCTCACACCAAGTTCCGTAGATGTAAAGCAAGCTTTGAAATATAGGTCATCTCATACACTTCTACTATGTAGTAGCGCAAAAATGGCGGAACATCTTAATTAACATGAAAACAGGAATAATCGACAACTTGACTTGTTTTCAGTTGGGTACTAAGCGTTAATTCAACGTTTTAGAACGTCATGCGTCTCATATGACGATCGTGTCGGCTTCGATAGCAGCCGTATTGCAACTCTTACTGAGCGCGAAAATGGCGGCATTGCGATGACCTATGTTTCAAAGCTTGCTTTGCATCTACGGACCTTGTGCTCACACATAGTGGTGAGGAAGCACCAGTAGTTATCAAGGCTTACAAAAAAAAACATTTGCAAGACCACATATTGACTCATACTGGTGAGAAACCATTTGTATGTAATATTTGTGGCCATATATGCTCTAGAAGAAAAATAATACAACAGCTAGGTATTATCCTCTAGATTTTATATATAATTTAACCGTAACATACGATCATCAATCTTCCCAATGCAAAGTCTTAAGGTTTTTACAAAGATTGTTGTAAGTCATACTTTTTAAGCTTTGTGGTAGTTTATGGTAGATAAAGATTCCTTTAAAGTTTAATGAATTTTTTAATGTGTTTATTCTTGGTAATTGTAGATGATTTAGATCACAGCTGTTACGAGTAGAATAGGAGAGATTTTGTTTTCTAGTAGTAAAAGTTATACTTGAATGTCTGTTATTACTTATTATTCCATGTATATAAGTAAATGTCTGATACATATAAGTTTTTTCAATGTTTAAAATATAGTTAACCACACTTATGTCAGGTACTGCAAGTAACTGTGAGCAGTGATAAGTATATAGCTCAAAGCAAGTACTTAGAGACAGAAAACCCAATCGTTTTAGGATACCGATTGGTGCAGCAATTTTATTTTTAAGTTTGTTAATATGATTTTCCCAAGACAGTATTGGGTATATATAAAGTTCGGGATAATTTAATTGTGTTGCATATTTTAATACATTATTTCCTAATGGTCTCCTACATATCCTTTTTATTTGGATATTATCATATAAGATTTTTTTGCACTAATAGTTAATTTATGACAATTTAACCAGACAGATACAGTTGTGAGATCATTTTCTATATTTAAATTAACAGAGCTTATTGACTTATCAAAATAAAGTAAAATTGTGTCACCTGTGTAAAGTTTGATTGTACTATAATGTTGTACTATAATCAGAAGGGTGCGTGTTCAAATCACGTCGTGGTCACCAGTTATAATGTAATTACCTTTATAGGGGTCTTGGCACACTATCTTAGAAGGTATATCGTTTTAGTATTGGTAGAAGTAATAAAAGACGTGTATCTTGCATGAGATATTTATTTATTACTGTTGTTGATTCTGGTTGTCATGGCAAAATCCCTAGCATTCAATGCCTTCCTGATGGAATATGTATGTAATGATTGGTTGTGACTACTGCATGAATAGAAGATATAATAATAATAAATCGCCTTTATTCTCCCAAAAGAAACATACAATTCAATGAAATATTAAATCATAATCAGATAACTCAAATAAATCGGATTAAAAAAGAAACAAAATATAGAATAATATGTGTGAGGATTCCTGGCAAAATCTAGCCAAAGTCTACTCTATTTAACCAGGAAACCCCACGAACCCAAATTATGATTTTAATGTAATTAATGTACTGTAGTGCAGAGAATAATGAAATATATATTGTAACGAGTGCAAGGCCTCGTCCTGCTGGTCCGGCCGTCAATGGGTTGTAGAACATTCTAGAGCCGCAGCGCAATAAACTCGACCTTCTAGTGTATTCGATATATACCGGTATGATCGAGCGACTTCTAGAACATTTACATGGCGGTATATAATCGACTACGCGGATAAAAGAGGGGCAGTCAACAGCGAGTAATAAAACGTGTATCACGAAATAAATAGTAAAGATAAATGTTGTATTAGAAATTCATAGTCTGTAAATAGTAGTTTTAGTTTGTAAACAGTTTATAATCTTAGTGTTAATTTATAACGTTTTCATTAGTGTATGTAAATAAATATTTCTTTGTGAATAGACG
This sequence comes from Agrypnus murinus, assembly GCA_929113105.1. Classification (NCBI taxonomy): domain Eukaryota; kingdom Metazoa; phylum Arthropoda; class Insecta; order Coleoptera; family Elateridae; genus Agrypnus; species Agrypnus murinus. The sequence goes on from OV816027.1 coordinate 113,170,084, forward strand.
ATTTAAACAGCACTTGTGTTATTATTTTAAAAAAGAACGTTACAGTGTTGTCAGGCAGTGGCGGATTTAGGCACAAGCGCTTGAAGCGGCCGCTTCAGGCCCCGCAAGTCAGGGGGCCCCGCCGAGGCCTCCTGCCAAGGACCGCACTGGACACGCGACAAATAACAATTGTTGGCGTGAAATTCACTTTCTCGCGAAAAGTGAAACAAAAACGGATTATATCATTCATATCTGTTGACACATTACAGTTTTCTACGAAAAGGCAAGCATAAGTAAAATATTGTAACGGAGTATACTGTTATACAACAGACTTGCGAGGAATGTATTATCTCTGTCGCTCCGAACACTTGCTTTCTCACACAATCAGCATCAGCGCGGTCATCAGACTACTATGATGACTATAATTTCTTGAATCAATGGTTTCTGATAAGACGTTCGGTGAAGGGGAATTTTACAACGCTTTTCAACGGGTAAAATTCCTGAATGACTTTTGTCAATTGTTTTTGGTATATGTCTGTTCTGCTTATCAGTTGTTCAGACGAGTTGTCCAGTCTCAGTTAGTTTAATAAATAAACATTTAATTTCGTTGATGTGAATGTTCGTTTTCGTTTCGCGGGTGAATTCGCCCTAGCACTGTATATAAGGTAAGTGTATGATGTTCTTTTTTAATAAAACCTTTATGTAAAAAAATGTATCTGTTGTACAAACATTTACGTAAATATTTCATTGACAAAAAAATCTAGAATTTGGGTATCATTAAGAGCCACACACGTTGCTCTCTATCAGGCTCGTTTTTCGTTTTAAATAAACCGTTTATATACAGAAGGGTGGATTGGATATAATTAAAATTTTAGATAATCGAACAAATAAGAAATCTGTGTATGAACATGATTGAAATGCTTTAGGTACTATATTTCAATAAAACAATTTTTGCCAGGATACAAATAGTACACATATTGAATTCAAACTATCAAGTACTCTTTAACATAATTTAGAAAATTTAAATATTGAAATTTTCATGTTTACATATGCAACAATTAGCGATAGTAGTTTCAATTAAATCTTGAAATCATTTCTGAATCAGAATAGCTAGTGCTCTAAAAAATGCCGAACTTTTAATTCCTTTTTTGCCGATATTTTATTAAAAATTTGCCTTTCAAATACCAATTTAAAAAAAATTCCGGCTATTAATTATAACAATATTTATTAAAATAATTTTTAATATTTAAGCCATGAAGCGAGTATATCTGTCTGGAGCTGAAAAACAAAGAAGACGAAAAAATAAACAGCAATTATTGCTCAGTCAGAAAAATGCCATGGAGGCTTTTCTAACATCCGACGACAAAATAAAAGACACAGATACGGATGCAGATGCAGAAGAAAATGATGATCCAAAAGACGGGCCAGAAGAATGGGAAAACCAGAGGGAAAACATCGAAATTAATGAAAACCAGAATCAACAACAGGGGGTTGAAGAAAGTAAATCGAAACACCACTCCGATTTTCCAAAAGACATTGCCTTATGGCCATTAAATGTATCTGAACAGATGGTAAATTATTTTTTAATTAATAAACCGTGCAGTACCGGAGATCTAACATCTTTAAAAATTGAATATAAAGATAGAGATAGAACCTATTATAGAAATATTTCAGATAGTCATTTTTATTGTACAAAAGCAAACGGTATTAAACAATTTCATGAATGGCTAATATTTTCCGTAACAAGTAAATGCGTTTATTGCTATGTATGTAAACTTTTTATGCGTTCAAACCTAAAATTTATAACTGGTTATAATGATTTGAGAAACCTTAATCGCGCTTTAAAAGAACATGAATGTTCCAAAGAACATTTTTCTGCTATGTTAACTTTAAATAAGCAAATGTCGATAAATGGACGGGTTGATTCCTAATTAACAAAACAAACTGAAACCGAAGAAAAATATTGGCGAGAAGTTTTAAAAGGAATTGTAGCCACAGTCAAATTATTGGCTAGTTTAGGTTTAGCATTTCGGGGTCACAGAGAAAGTGCTGATTCGCATAGAAAAGGGAATTTTATGACATGTTTGTTGTATCTTTCTCAGTTTGATGATTTTTTTAAAAATCACCTAGATAGCTACAGCGATGTCGGCTGTGGTAGAGTTAATTATTTATCTCACACAACATGTGATGAATTTATCAATTTAATGGGAACCGAAGTAAAAAGAAAAATTAATTTTAGAAATTCAGGAAGCTTTATATTATTCGGTAATTGTTGATTCTACTCCAGACGTGAGCCACATCGATCAACTAACTTTCATAATGAGATACGTAAACAAAGAAGGGGATGTAAAGGAACGATTTCTTGGTTTTTAGAACATTGAACGGCATGATTCTAAATATCTTATTAATTATTTTAATTAATAATTAAATTATTTTAAAGGAGTTAAAAAATTTATCTTTGGATATAAAAAACTGTCGCGGTCAAACTTATGATAATGCAGCTAATATGGCTGGTAGGTATAATGGTTTACAAGCCAGAATAAAAAGTTTAACTGAATCTGCCACTTTTATTCCGTGCTCCAGCCATACACTTAATTTAATTGGAAATTGTGCTGCAGAATCATATATTATTTCGATTTTATCTAGAATGTATATGTATTTTATTCTTCATCTACGCATCGATGGAATTTACTTATTGACAATTTTAGCGATCCAAATTCTAAACATATGAAAAGACTTAGCGACACTAGATGGTCAGCAAGAGCTGATGCAGTTTCTGCTCTGCGATGTAATTATAAAAATATTAAAACCGTTCTTAATCAAATTAATGAAAATATAAATGAAAAAGCTATTACTAAACTAGAAGCAAAAAGATTATCTCGTTATTTAGATGAATACGAAATTGCGTTATTAACTGTTTTGTGGGATAAATTATTGCAAAGAATAAACAATACGAGTCACTCGTTACAGCAAATACAAGTAAATTTACTACATGGTGTTAATCTTTTAAATTCATTGTTTCAATTTATAATGGACGTTAGAAATGATTTTGAAAATATAGAGCAGGAAGCAAAATTATTAACTGATAATATAAGTTACAAAGAAAGTCGAATTAAGAAAAGAAAAATACAATTTGATGATTCAAATATGAATGATATACGGCTGGTTTTTGATGTTGATGTTTTTTGATCATGACATGATAAAAGATGAAGTAAACAAATGTATTTTAAAATTATCTAATCAATATAAAAATGATATTGATACAGTTTACTTTAAAGACGAAGTTCATCATTTTTTAAAATACATCAAAGAAGAAAAAATAACGTGTCCTTTTAAAATGTATAAATCAATAGTTAATGGATTACAATCAACATTTCCTAATGTTGAAACAATTTTAAAATTTTTTTAACATTACCGATATGTAATGCAACTGGAGAGAACGATCTTTCTCTGTTCTTAAACGCGTGAAAAATTATTTAAGAAACAGTCTTGGACAAAATCATTTAAATAATTTGTCAATTTTGTTTATTGAAAATGACATTACACAAAATTTATGTTTTGAAAATATTATTGATAAGTTTTGTAACAGTAAAAGTAGAAAAGTTCCATTGTAAAATAACTGATTGTAAAATAAATGTATTTATTTAATATTTATTAGTGCGTATAATGTTAATTAACGAATAATAAATCAGTTATACCAAAAACCTAAAATTATAAGATTAAGTACTATGCCGGCAGAAAAATTTCACTCGATTTTCTTCACTTTGTAAACGGTCTTACATCCAGTGGCAAGTTTTACTTATGTCAAATTGTTATTTTTCTTTTAATGACATATGTCATAAAGTACAATTTAATAAAATACGTAGTTTCTAAATCAAAATGATGTGTCTTGATATAAATTCTTTTTTATATTAATAATAAAATCAGCCAATATTATTCTATTTCTATTGAAATAGTTATTTTTGACGCGCCTATGATATTGTATCATGTCATGAAAAGTCTTTGTTACTCCTCAAAAATTTAAGAAAAATCAGCCTACTTGATAAAAATCGTGCGAGATTTTCCTGCCAGAACGGTACATATGTCGCAGGAAAATAGTCAAATCCGGAAAACTAACTATCTACCTAGTCATTCTTAGTGACGGGGCAGATAGTAAACCGAACATAAATCTATACGATTTTGTTATATGCCTAGGTATTTACTAAATTAAACTTTTACTAAATTAGAACAGGCAGTTAGTAAATGGCTTAATGTGCTGTCGGCAAATTAGATAATAACATGCACATTTCTTCGTAGAACATTTTTTTAGATGAACACTTGGAAAATCTTTACCCTTGCCTAAAGAACGTTCTGCAAAAAATGTGCATGTTATTACCTTATTTGCCCACAGCACATGAAGTCATTTACTAACTGCCTGTTCTAAACAACGGCATTTAGTAACCTTCATTCAATGAACCCTCTTCATGCCTAGGCATGAAGCAAAATCGTATAGATTTATTCTCGTTTTACTGTCTGTCCCGTCACTTAGTAAATAATCATTTGCCGGATTTGACCACAGATTATACTTTACAGATGCGAAGCTCGCCTGTTCCCGCCAATCCAAATTTATATAAGCATGCGTGAATCCACCATTGTTGTAGTGGTATTTTAATCAACCTCACTTCTCTGCTTGTTTATATTTTGCACGTGTGTTTTTGTTGCGTTCAGATATTTTGAATTATTTTGTTAGTACTTTATATATTTTTGCATTAATATTTGATTTGACAATGATATTATGCACATAATGTTAGCTTTCTGCACTTACCGATTGATTTTTACAATACAGTATCCATATAAGTATAATTTATTATAATGTTAATAAAAAGTTTTCGATTTTGGTAAATTGTTTATTTTTTTATAGTTTATTATTTTTTGTTTTATAGACCTAAATTTATGTTAATCCTTGGGGGCCCCAAAAATTTGTAGCGCTTCAGGCCCCTCAAGTGTTAAATCCGCCACTGTTTGCAATCATGCAATGAGTAAGAGTGAGAAACAACCAAAACAAATTATTATTGTTAGCAAACAACAGAGTTGAGGTACTTAACCTAACTTTTATTCGTTTAGTAAATAGAACGTATGGTTTTCATGATGTTTACCAGTTTCACGCGAACTCTTTAATATTTTTTCACTTAGTTCTAGTGTTTATTTAGTATTTGGTTAGATAGTTTGTATTAGTGTTTGTGTATACATTTAACTTTATAAAAGTTAACAATAAAAATAATTCACAATCGTGTATGTAAACTTGCAGAGATTAGCAATAACTTTTCACAGGTTTGATATCAATAAAACTTATGCATTATTAATATAATAAATAAAGAAATAATTGCAGAATACCACGAGACCAATTCAGTACCTATATGACGATTTTAAAATTTAAAAAAAGATGCTTTACCCAAGATTATTGTATCATCTGAATCGGAAGTTACATCAGCATCAAGTTCCTTATCTGATAACGAACACAGCAAAGGAATTAACAACAATAAAATTCACAAAAGAAGCTGACGATGTATTTTCTATTACAAGACCACATAAAATAAGGTGTTACAAATGATTCACAAGGACCATCAGGTATTTTGAAAAGATGATTAAGTAGTAGCAGCATTTTAGCCCTGAAGAAGATAAAAAGGTTATTATAATTACATAACTTGAAATAATTTTCTAATACTGACTAAATAACAGCAAAAATGACGTGATGCCAAATGAAATCAAAGTTCACCATCTATTGCACCAAAAGGAAATGGGTAAAATTTATTAACAGACTTCATAATTAAAGGTAAATAACACAAATCATCTATGTAATGTAAATATATTGAAACATTCCTATTATAGTATAAACCGTGGAAAAGTCAAGAAACGATACATGGAAACCAAGCGAAAACTAACATTATATTTAAGAAACTGTATGCAGCTTGAAAATCTATTGAACATTTAAAATACATAACCTTTGTAAAACTATCATTACGTCGGCTTCATATGAAAAAGGCGTAAGTGCCAAAATTGAAAAATTGAGATTTTAACGTTATCTGGTTAATTAATACTTTTTCTATAAAATAAATATAAGAAATTCCGAAAATAATTAGTAGATGTCGCTTAAATAGCAAAAACAAAATCAGGCACACGTGCAAAAGCATCGACAGGCAACATGAAAAATGTTACATTTCTTGTAAACAGTTTTTTCGGACTTATGCACTTTTCATGTGAAGCCGACGATTAGTGATCTACAAGGTTCTAATGTAAGACACCAGTTGAACAAATTAATATTGTTTAATTATCAATAGAGAATTATTATAAAGAATTGCGCGTATAATAAATGCATCAATTTAGACAAATTTTGTTAACAATACTTTATTACTTAACTACATATTACATTATTAGTTCATGTTATTTTTCCTTTATTATAGTCGCTAATTTTAAAATTCATAACGCTATCAGTCAGTGCTGTGTCACCTAAAATTATATGTTTCTTTTGTATTTTGTTTTGTGTAAATTGAATTTTAATTATGTTACAAAATAAAACATATTATTAATTAATAAAGACAATAGTACAATTTTAAATTATTAGTTTATGTTACTTTCTTATTTCCCTAATTAACCTAGTACTAATAGTTTTTCTAGGCTTTTAAGAGTTCATTTTAGAAGTATCTTACTAAACAATATTTTAACCATATTTTATGAAAGATATGTAACACAGCAATCTAGGCATTGGAAACAAAATAAGCAAAATTTTAATTGCCTTTGGGTTATAATCTTATGGTTGATGATAATTTAGTTAAATTAAATGAAATCTATTTTAAAATTATTTTATATCCTTAATTATTTCTTATGTTTAAACTATCATTACAGTTATTAATATTATGTTGTGGTATAATATGCTATTGTGTTGTGGTATAACCATCTCTGTTAGTTACACGCAGGCAGGCGGTGTATGCACGTTGATATTACTATTCTTACTAATTTGTTTGTTACCTGGTCTCTACCTGACGTTCTGTGAAAGCGCACATGGTTTATTTGACATTAGTGCAGTTTTGTAGTTTATCTTACCGTGTCTCAAGAAAACTAGAAGAAATAATTACCAGCAAAAATGGTACAATATTGCGTGGCTTACGGATGCAAAAATTTACACGACAAGAGAATAAATGTTCAGTTTCATTCGTAAGTAAACTGGATATTATATTATTTAGGTTTTGTTATGCCTGTGTGAGTGTTTGTTATTCTATTGGTTATTTCACACAGATTTCAAATTAAACGTCCTGAAATTTTCCAAAACATTTATTGCAACAAAATACAAAGGCCCGAAGAGTACTACTTCGAAAACAAATTAATTTTATCGAAGGTCAAGATCAGGTTAGTACATAATAATTATAGATAATCACTTTTTATCTACATATTATTTAAACCTTTTAGAAAACAGAAAATATGGAATGTGACAGTGAACAAGCAAGTAAGATGTTGGATGCACAAACCCAAACAAAGTATGTTTTGGCGTCAGATAATATTTTAAAAAGGAAAGTGAAAACCCTTAAACAAAAGTTGAAATGTAAAGAGATGAAAATTAAATCAATGGAACACTTAATTAAAATATTAAAAGAAAACAATTGCACAAATGGAAGTTTAACATCTGTGATGGAAAATTATTTTAAAGGTATTCTTGTCTACTAGTTCTAATCTTATGATAGTTAATAAATTTATTTTTCTAGGTTTTCCCTTGGAGTTATTAATAAACCAACATAAAAATGAAACAGTACCTCCAGGACGTAGAAGATATTCTGATTTAATGAAAGATTGACTGATAGATATTTTCCATTCTGAGACGGTAATAATGCTTATTTTAAATAAATTTGTACTTTCTGTTGATCTAACCAATTTTCCTCATCGTTTATTTTGTCTACCGTAGTTGATCTGATTGATCCTAATCATGAAATCGTTAAAATTAAATTTTGTGAGTGGCAATTGCCTTTGACGTGAGTAGGGACGTAACTGTCTTCAACAAGTTAGACAAGGAAAGAAATACCACAAGTAGGCGGGTTGCCTATCTCCAGCGTGTGCCTCGCGTCACGCTAGGTCTGGCGCCTCTCCAGTTACGTAGTATTGAGTTCATTGGCCTCTATTAAACAGTCTTTTGACATTCGACGCGCGATGCATCAAGGGTAATTCTAGCCTCTAATACAGGGTAGCTCTAGACGTAGCCGAAAGCAAACTTGAAGGTACTTCAGAATCAAAAAATCTCGCACCTTCGACATCGAGTGCGACTCGCAGTCGTAACCCGCAACCTTCGACTTCGGATTTTCAGAACCCCACTGCTGGGTTGACCGAATGGTCTATACACTACTATAGAAAGTAACCGTTAAATGCCGCCAACTAAAGTGAAGAAGGAAAAAGGGGTAAAACTGCATAAGAGGTACCTACCCGAGCATATACATATCTACTGCGCATAACGACTATATCTAATAAACTCATGGGAATAATTCTTACACTGTTGCCGGTCCTACTTTCTTTATAATAAATAAAATATTGATGCACTGTCTTAAATTAATATTTTGTATATTCTTAAAGTACGAACTCGAAAATGATTTTGAAGTTGTTGTGTACAAAAAAATTAATTAAAGCTTGCTTACTGTGTACCTACAATGAAATGAATTAACTGCTAAAAAGACGTGATGAACTGTTGATGCACGCATTTCATGCTAATTCTATTTATATGAAAAATAAACTCCTATAAAAAGAATTAGCATGAATTGCGTCCACCATCAGTTCATCACGTCTTTTTAGCGGTTAATTCATTTCATTGTAGGTACACAGTAAGCAAGCTTTAATTAATTTTTTCAAAACTTCAAAATTATTTTTGCGTTTGTACTTTAAGAATATACAAAATTTTAATTTTATACAATACATTAATATTTTATTTATTATAAAGGAAGTAGGACCGGCAACAGTGTAAGAATTATTCCCATGAGTTTATTAGATATAGTCGTTATGCGCAGTAGGTATGCGTATGCGTATGCGGGTACCTCTTATGCAGTTTTACCAAAAAGGGAATGGCCCAGCCATATATATAAACCTCTTTATTAGAGTTCTATTAATCGTAGTTAGCCATGTTCGAATAATCAATGCACAGGATGTAAATGCGGTAAACATTTGTGTTTTTATGGAATTGTTAGAAATATTATTACATATAACATATTTCAGCTTTTAGTGACTCAGAGGTACTAGAACAGTTTTTTTTATCGAGTAGGAGTTTGAAGATATTTAAATAAATTCACTTGTGTAATTTCGCAATTCACTATCCCGAATATCCGACAGAGTATTATTTAGTTAGAAGATAAAAACATAAGAAGAAAAATAATTCATATAAAAAACTTCAACTACATTTATTATTACATCTTTTACTGGTAGTCGTTTTATTGCTCACAGGAAGAAAGGCTAATTGTTTGTTTATTTATAGACCATTTTAGTAACAAAGCTGTTAGCGACAACAAAAATATAAACCACAAAACTACTCCAAAGTCTCAATGTAAAATAAGTTTCTGTATATTTTTTTGTAAAAGATGATGTGATAAAATCATTTGATACTAATCAGTCATGTATCGTACAGATTCAAAACCTGCTATGGACATTTCACTAAACTTTTCAGAAGAACTAATATTCAAAACTGATATAAAACACTACCTATATGAACAATAGCGGCAACAACAACAACAATTTGAAATTCAACTTTAAACGCAGTTTTATTGAGGATATAGCTGGTTTTTAAAAATGTATAGCATTATGTGCTAATCTATGTGACTTGAAATACTCCATGAACAGAAATATGCAACATCATAGTGGTGAGAAACTATTTCACTGTTATGTATGTGACTATAAATGCTTGCGGCAAGGAAGTCTACGACAACATATACTCACACATACTGGTGAGAAACCATTCCAATGTAATGTATGTGACTATAAATGCTCGCAGGAATCATATCTACGACGACATATGCTCACACATACTGGTGAGAAACCATTTAAATGTAATATATGTGACTATAAATCCTCACAGAAAGGAAATCTAAGTTATCATATGCGCAGACATACTGGTGAGAAACCATTTGTATGTAATATATGTGACTATAAATGCACGATTAAAAAAAATCTACAAGAACATATGCTCACACATACTGGTGAGAAACCATTTAAATGTAATGTATGTGACTATAAATCCTCACAGAAAGGAAATCTACGTTATCATATGCTCACACATACTGGTGAGAAGCCATTTGTATGTAATATATGTGACTATAAATGCACGATTAAAAGAAATCTACAAGAACATATGCTCACACATACTGGTGAGAAACCATTTCAATGTAATGTATGTGACTATAAATGCTCACAGAAAAGAAATCTACGGTATCATATGCGCACACATACTGGTGAGGAACCATTCCAATGTAATGTATGTGACTATAAATGCTCGCAGGAATCATATCTACGACGACATATGCTCACACATACTGGTGAGAAACCATTTAAATGTAATATATGTGACTATAAATCCTCACAGAAAGGAAATCTAAGTTATCATATGCGCACACATACTGGTGAGAAACCATTTGTATGTAATATATGTGACTATAAATGCACGATTAAAAAAAATCTACAAGAACATATGCTCACACATACTGGTGAGAAACCATTTAAATGTAATATATGTGACTATAAATCCTCACAGAAAGGAAATCTACGTTATCATATGCGCACACATACTGGTGAGAAGCCATTTGTATGTAATATATGTTACTATAAATGCACGATTAAAAGAAATCTACAAGAACATATGCTCACACATACTGGTGAGAAACCATTTCAATGTAATGTATGTGACTATAAATGCTCGCAAAAAGGACGTCTACAACTACATATGCTCACACATACTGGTGAGAAACCATTTAAATGTAATATATGTGACTATAAATGCTCGTATAAAGAAAGTCTACGAAAGCATATACTCCTACATAGTGGTGAGAAACCATTTCAATGTAATATATGTGACTATAAATTCTCGCAGAAAGGAAATCTTCGTTATCATATGAGCACACATACTGGTGAGAAACCATTTGTATGTAATGTATGTGGCTATAAATGCTCGCAGAATGGAACTCTACGACAACATATACTCACACATACTGGTGAGAAACCATTTCAATGTAATGTATGTTACTATAACTTCTCGCAGAAAGGACATCTACGACGACATATGCTCACACATACTGGTGAGAAACCATTTCAGTGTAATGTATGTGACTATAAATTCTCGCAGAAAGTATGTCTACAGCTACATATGCTCACACATAGTGGTGAGAAACAATTATTGCTTAAATCTAATCTATGACAACATATGCTGTCACATACTGGTGAGAAACCATCGCAATGTAATGTATGTGACTATAAATACTTGCAGAAAGAAAGTCTGTGACTACATCTGCTTGCACATAGTGATGAGAAACCATTTCAATGTAATGTAAATGCTTGTAGAAAGGAATTTGGATCTAATATTTGTAGTTATAAAGGCTCACAAAAAACACATTTGTAAGACTGCAAGTTCACTGATACTGGTGAGAAACCATTTGTATGTAATATATGTGACTATAAATACTTGCAGAAAGGACATTTATGACAATATATGCTCATACATAGTGGTGAAAAACCATTTGCATGTAATATTTGTGGCCATACTTGCTCTAGAAGAAAAATAATACAACAGCATATGCTCCAACATACTTCAAATAGCGATTTGACCTGAAAATTATTTAAATTCCACATTCCAAAGGTTACATCTTAATAATAATAATAATCTTTATTAAAAAAAACCAAAGAAATATACAATTTCATCTAGGTTTACCTCTAAATTTTATATATAATTTAACCGTAACATACGATCGTCAATCTTCCCAATGCAAAGTCCTTCTCAAGGTTTTTACAAAGATTTTTGTAAGTCACACTTTTTAAGCTTTGGGGTAGTTTATTGTAGATAAAGATTCCTTTAAAGTTTAATGAATTTTTTAATGTGTTTGATCTTGGTAATAGTAGATTTAGAGCACAGCTGTGATCTAAATCTACTAGAATAAGAGTGAATTCGTTTTCTAGTAGTAAAAGTTATACTTGAATTATTATACTTATTATTCCATGTATATAAGTAAATGTCTGTTACATATAAGTTTTTTCAATGTTTAAAATATAGTTAACCACACTTATGTCAGGTACTGCAAGTGACTGTGATAAGTAATAAGTACGAAGCAAATACTTAAGGACAGAAAACCCAATCGTTTTAGGATATCGATTGGTGCAGCAATTTTATTTTTAAGTTTGTTAATATGATTTTCACAAGACAGTATTGGGTCTATATAAAGTCCGAGATAATTTAATTGTGTTGCATATTTTAATACATTATTTCCTAATGGTATCGGGTCTCCTAGATATCCTTTTTATTTGGATATTATCATATAAGATTTTTTTGCACTAATAAGCAGTTAATTTATGACAATTTAACCAGACATACAGTTTTGAGATCATTTTCTATATTTAAATTAACAGAGCTTATTGGCTTACCAAAATAAAGTAAAATTGTATCATCTGCGTAAAGTTTGATTGTACCGTGCAAGTTAAGTTTTTATATTGAATTTATATATAGAAGAAACATAGTTGGTCTTAAAACTGAGCCTTATGGCACACCACATTTAATGGTTTGTCCAGAGCTTGCTATTCTGTCTATGATTACTTCTTGTTTTTGATTCTTAAGATAATTCTCAAGCCAACGAAGACAGACACCTCTTATCCCTAATATTTTCATTTTTATAAGTAGAATTTTATGGTTTACTGTATCAAATGTTTCGCATAAGTCGAGAGATACCAGTCCACACCGATTTCCTACATAGATTTGATTTTGTATTTATTATTAAGTCAACAGCTGCAGAACTGGTATCAATTGACTTACGAAAACCATATTGGTGACAATACAAAAAATCTGTATCATTGAGATACTTTACAAGTCTTACATTAACAATTTTTTCAAATATTCTTGACAGAACAGGTAATATAGATATTGATCAGTAATTATTGACTGTATTAATTATCTTCAGCATTTTAAAAAACTAGATACAACCGACCATGAGCGAATCTGAGTTTGGGGCACAAAATCTTATTGACTTCTATTTTTCATAATCTAATTTTCTAGGGCCTGATTGAAATTCTATTTCAAAGTGAAATTATTTTTATTGTATTTAATACTGACCAATTCCCAAGAACTCTTGGTATATACTATATTGTAACTCTCTGACAGTTGAAAATGTTTACAATTTATAATAAAGTATACTTTTTGTATTCTTTGCTTTGTCCAGTGGTTAATCTCTAAAAGTGCTGCATTATTTAGGGCCTTATTCAGACTTCAGATATTAAGCTGTATAAAATTAAAATTCTTCAGGATTTATGTAAGTAACGAAAATCAAAGTTGTGACAATTAAATATGCTGGAGAGTGAAGTGACGGAAATGATTCTCAAATTTCATAGTGTTTAAGTGAAAGCCTCGAATTAGGACTCTAAACTATTTACTGAAAATTGTTTCATTTTAAATTTTTACACTCATCTTTACTACTGTTACTGAACAAAACTAAAATTTAATACGAGAAGTTAGTAGAGTAGTAGCAAAATGTGAAAAGCCTGTTGACGTCATAAACACCTCAGTAGTGGCGTAACAAATATTGTTTTTAATTACTACTATACGAAAAACGAAGGTTAATGTAAGACGACCGCTCTAGAGTAACTTAACAAGTAAAACATGCCCCTATTAAAAGAATAAAATAGTTCGAACGTAGTTTCGTCTAGTACGCAGGTGACGTCAACAGGTTTTTCTCATTTTATGATTACTTTAAACTCTTAAAATACGAATCTCCCTACATATTATATGGAATCTATGTGAACTAAGTGAATCTGAAGTAGAATATATACTATTATCATTAATGCTTAAATTAAACACTTTCAGTTTTTTCCTAGTAAAGGTAATTCCACGAGAACCCTGTGATGATATTGTTCCAAAAAACGATATTAGATTTGTTCGCGGAAGCAGTTCAAAACTATTCGCAACTAAAATCTGGTCGCGTTGGCTATTCGGAAACCGTAAACCAATCAAATGCAACGCTATTGGTGAGCGCGCTTAATAACTGATGACGGTTACTTAAGCGTGCAAATGCAAATAAACCTTAGTACTTACTAATTTTTATCTTACACAAAACACACAAATTAAAGGTTACGTTGCAGCGAATAGCAAAAATTTTAAGTTAAGAAAGTTGAGGTGGGATAGTCTGAGCCAAAAGTTATGGAGCTGTGCTATTTTGACAAATAGAGATAATTACGCAGTTTTGCTTCATATAATGGCTCAAACGATACTAGTTTTATTAGCAACGCATGTGAAAGCAGTTTAGTTATTATTTATATGTTTTTAATTAATTATTAAGAGATTAACTTTTGACTGTCTAGTCCAAACTTAAGAAGGCGGGAAAAACAATTCTTCGAACCAGAAATTTCATTCAAGCTTACTTTTTATCAGTAAAATTGAATAATATTACTATGTAAACACTAAAAAATAAAGAAATGTCTCTAGAATATAAATAAATTATACGCTTCTAGAGTAGTGAAAAAGTGACAACGTTGCCTTAAGTTGGCACCAGTATTTCGTTTGTTGTTCTGATGAAAACAAATTAATGCAGTAAATGACTTTGAAGTTTTGAGGTTATCTTTGCAAATATTAGAGATATATGTATATAAAACGATGGATGAACAACTATGCAGATTCATTTAAAACGTAGAAGTAAATTTCCGAATTATAAATCTTTTTCTTTAACACAACTGATTTTGTTTTCGAGATGTAAATTACGAGCGGTCAGTGATGCTGCATGTAGGTATATAAAGCATTTAAAATTTTCCAGATCGTGTCTAGCAATGCGACGTTGTTACTTTGCGAGCTAATATCAAGCGTTCAATCGACAAATTCTTCGTATTAATTTTTTTGCAAAACTATTTTCCTAACAAATTTGAAACTTTAACGGTGCAATCTTACAACGTTTTTATGTGAAATGTTTTGGTGTCAAATTTTTGTCATCATTGTTTATGAAGTTATCATAATAAATGCATCGACAGCTTACCATTTTGCATAAGATCGCATGTTATTTTTAAATGCAATTTATGCAGAAATATTAAAGATTTTCCAGGAAATAATTTTGTACATTCAAATCTATCAACTGTACTAATTTCTTTAAATTTTCATCATATTTTTCCACAGCCACAACTTCCTTAAAGGACGTAAAAGATTTACTAGGGAAGTAATTGCCCAGGTCATTGTAGAACAGCGTTTCCCAACCGCTGGTCCACGGACCGGTGCCGGTCCGTTAGAAATCTTTGCCGGTCCGCAGAGAATTAACAGTATTTTTCAAAATTTTACTGAAAGAAATTTTTTAATTCGTGTTATCCTGAAGATAACGTAGGGTCAAATTGCTTATCGGAGCTGACCCTGAGAATAAACTGTGAATACATTTATACGGAGCCGTCGCTAAGTACATACATACGTGATATATAACGCGAGTGCTCCATACGCATGTGGTGGGGTAGTATCCAGTAATAAGTAATAAGGAGAATATCCCAATTTATAATTACTGCCTTACTGTAGGTCGGAGCAAAGATCTGACCGTGGAATCTCTGCCTTCGCATTACCGCAATCGTTTCTATTTCCGTATCTCTAGCCTTCTCCGCTCTAGCGGGCTGCGCCCGTTTTTGAGAAGCGGTATCTCTGAAACTATAGGAGCCAAAACGACTATCTTGGCGTCAAACGACGGGCAATCTCAAAATGTTTCCTATTCAAATGTGGTGCAAAACTACAAGAAAAAAGTTACAACCAAAAACCCAAAATTTTTTATTTATTTTTCACCCGAGAATCGTGTTAAAGTGATATCGGTGCCATCAGCCTAATCGGGTTCCTAAGTGGAAACCACTTCTGAAAGTCCTATATGATTGCCTCCTGGGTTGTTTGAGCCCATTCCCGTTTTTGTACTACATCGTAAAAGTAAATTTATAAATATAAATTTTATTTTGCGAAATGTTTTTTTAATTTTTTACCTTACCGGTCCGCAAGCAAATGCTACGTCATTTGGCGGTCCGCAAGCAAATGCCACGTCATTTGTCGGTCCGCGAACGAAAAAGGTTGGGAACCGCTGCTGTAGAAACTGGTTAAAATGCGTCCAGCACACTCAACAAATAGAACTACAAATGTTGTATCTAGATCACAAAGTCGATGTTTTAGTGGAAAAAATAATTTTTACTCTGAACGCTGGGGAGTCGGATTCAGGTACGTATTATACATCAGAAGGTTTTGAAAGTGATGGATAGTAAGTTGAATTACTTTGAAGTTGAAATTTGAATTAAGAATTATTTATTAATATTTCTAAATGAAAATATAATTTTCTATAGTGGGCGTCGACATCGTAAAAAATGTCCTTTTTAGGACAAACACCTCTTTTAAACTTAACTTTGTTATTGGTAATGATACATAAAAAGTCTAATTTAATTGTGGTGCTAAACATTTTTATCGTCGTTATACTCTAAGCAGTAACGCATCTTTATGTGAACGTAGCTTTGGGTGGTTACCTGACCACTGTTTGTATACACTTTCCGAATAGCTAACGCGACCGAAGTTTAATTGGGAACCAATAAGCAAGCGCAGTAGTCTTTTAAAGCCTCTGTAATAACTACTACGCTGGCTCACGTGTAACGGTGGTTGCGTTTTAGTACTCAAACAGTTTTGAACTGACTACGCCAACTAATCTAATAGGTTTGTTTGTTACAGTGTGACCAAGACATATCATGTGCGGCTCGGTGTACGATTTAACTATTGTATCGCTTTGGTTTGGACATTTTTTTGTTTTCGTGTATTATATGTTAGATTTGGGAGGGATAGTAGTTGTGTCATTTTTTCATTTAAATATTACTTAAACTATGTATGAAAGAATAATAATAATCTTTATTTGCATAGGTTTAGATACAAAAAGAGCCTGTATTATATTGCGGTGTTGTCATATCACCGTATTGAACATTTTATTAACAACGGAACGGAAACGTTAAAACAAATATTTTTATATCAGATTTAAATTAAAAGAGAGACATGCTATGTCATGGGCATAATTAATATAAAGGCTATACATAGGACTATAGTTAGGTTCATTAATACTTAAATTAAAAATAAAAATTTCATGCAAACATAACCTAGCTTTCTTATGCATAATAATAATAGGTTTCATTTTCAGAAAAAGGATATTAATTAGTTAGGTTGCTTGATCATAAATACGTTTATGCAACCCAAGTTACACTTTGGGACGGTTTCCCACTTGTTAGGAGGAAGTAATTTCCATATTTAAATTTACAGATTACGATGTTTAGCGTTAGATAAATTTTTCTATTTTCCAGGAGGCCAGCTCAAGTTTATGTTGCTAATTAGCTGAAAATAGATTAATTAGGTCAATCTTATTGTGACTTATACAATACAATTAATTTTTGAATTTGTTTATAAGATTTCTAATCACTTCAATTAATGAAGGTATTAAATCCTGTCGTTCGTGTTGATATGATTCTTATTGACTCTTATCCTGTTTTTCCTCACCATTGTTTTGATGTAAGTGCTTAGAGCATTGTATGCTGGACATTTTGAGTATAAATTGATAAACATTGACTTAATATTTAAGCTGGCACTTGTATATGCATTAATTGATGTTTGTACTCTAAAAAAACTATGTTTATAGTAAATTGTAAAGATGTTTCTATGGAGAAATTATTTGTATTACCTGTGTCATGTATTTATGTAATTAGTTTGTAAAGGATGAACCTTGATTTGTCGATACTATATGTAATTAGATCGTAACAAGGTATGTACATTGTCAATCGTTTTTCTTGAATATCTTCGTTACGATGCATTTTGGGATAATGAATGTATTATACTTTGTTGATCTTCGTTTCAAGGGCTACAATTCTGTAATAACAGAATTAGGATTAGTGATAAAAAATAACAGCTGTGCGGGATTAGTGACGTCACAAGCTTACTCGATGTTCCGTGGTTTTGAAAAAATGTCATAGTTTTCTTTTGTTCTGGCATAAACTATATAAGCTGGGGCAAAGTGTAGCAAAGTCAGTCGATAAAACGTACAAGGCAGAATCTATGCCCGGCTCCGGATAATATCTGTAATAAATTTGAGGTTATATTTCAACCATATGTTTATGACGCAAATGTCATATATGAAACAAAGTTAAATAAATAGTTAAATAAAAGTTAAAATAAATTAAAGTGTTACCTGAACGTTTTTAAAGGGATTAAAAGAAGATTTAATAATTGTGCAACAATAATACAAAGTGAATGTGATTGTTTTAATAAATTCTGATTGAATTTATTTTTTGACATCGATCTACGTATCGACGATATTTTATAAACAAGAAGTCAGCTGATAGTTTCTATCGCAGTGTTACCAATAAAAAGGATTATCTTTTAAAAAGGGGAAAATATATCGTAATATACAAGGTTGGTTATAATGAATGATTCTTGTTAATTTCATGAA
Organism: Agrypnus murinus; assembly: GCA_929113105.1. Lineage (NCBI taxonomy): Eukaryota > Metazoa > Arthropoda > Insecta > Coleoptera > Elateridae > Agrypnus > Agrypnus murinus. The sequence continues at coordinate 113,188,728 of OV816027.1, forward strand.
TAATAATTAACTTGTAAAGTTCATCCTCCAATATAAAACTATTTGGTTTAGTTCATTAAGTCCTTTTGAGAATTTATTTGATTTGAAGTAAATAAAACAACTAAATTTCTTTTATATAAAATTTATTTTCATTTGATGAATATTTTTATTTATAAATAAATTTCATTTGTGTTGGTCTGTTTAAACGAATGACCGTACTGATCCTATGTCAGGTCACTACAACTATTTCTAACGTTTGAGCAAACCTGAGAATTTATTCTCAATTTTCAATTGTATTATTTTCAATAATATTTTTTTTTACTTTGACTTTCCATTTGAATTTTTATTTTGTTCGTTAAATAAAGTTTATGTGTTTTTCTATTTTACATATGTGTTTAATTGATGTTAATACAAGCATCCAGCGTTCTTTTATTTTGAATTCAGAGTTTAGTAGCAGTTGTCCAGCTTGCAGGAGCTTTAGTGCTTACGATATAAGTTTTTCTTCCTTTCCAGACATAAAAGTAAATAAGAGTCTCGTAATTCAAATAATTTATGCTTTACTGAGCAAACCTGAGCTAGCTGAGAGGAATAAAGAAGAATATCTGTGGTGTATTCTCAATTTAATCCAAAGTATATAATTTATATTTATATTTGGAACGGTGGAAATATTGTATTTTACAAAGCAGTGATCTTAAAAGCACATGCTCACCCATAGTGGTGAAAAGCCGTTTGAATGTAATGTCTGTGGATTGAAATTTTCCTTTGTAATCTTAAAAGACACATGTTCACTCATAGTGGTGAGAAGCCATTTGAATGTATTAAATGCGGTTATAAATGTTCTCGTAAGAGTCGCCTTAAACAACACATATCCACTCATAGCTGTGAAAAAGTCATTTGAATGTGATATGTGTTTATGAATGTTCACATATAAGAAAAATCTTATAATACATATGAGCATTCGTACTGTTAAAAAGCCATTTAAATGTACCTAATATATGAGTAATAAATGTACAGAGAAAAGCACTTGAACACACACATGTGACATTTAAATGTATTTATTTATGTAATTCTCAATCCTTCTACCATGAAGTGTTTGACTGTTTGAGTTTTACATCACTTTTTGCATTTTTATATCATTCATATACTTTTCACATATACCATTATCATGTATAATCTATATATATAAAAGGGAAAGATTGTCTGTCTGTCTGAATATATGTATGTATGCGATTTTCTCCGCAACCACTGGACCGATTTGGATGAAATAGAAAATAAGACCAAATTGGACTCTGATCGGCCATCGTGGTCCGAAATAACAGCGAAAAACCCATATATGGAAGTTAAAAATGGGTACTGAGATTGATGTGACTAGAAAATATATATAGATATGTTGTCAATTGTCAAATTTGGTAATTTTTGAAATCATTTCCAAATTTGGTAATTTTTAAAATCATAGCCATATATGGTTATGATAAAGCGCAGCAAAGCGCGCCGGGTATTTGCTAGTACAAATATAAATTATGGTTTTTCTTTTATTTATCCTTTCCATGTCTTTCTTCTTGTGGTAGTTTTCTAATCTCATTTCAATGAATTACTCGTTTTCCAGAAGCTTGTTCGTCCCATTCTATTCTCGGTCATCCCACTTTATCTTTTCCTTGTATTCTTGTTTTGTATATCTTCTTTGTTATTCTATGATCTCCCTTCTGTGCTGGTGTCCGAACCATCCCCATTTTTTTCTCTTCTACTATATTATTATCCTATTGGTTCCATGCTTATTCATCCGTGTCCATGAGAACTCTTGATCTGGAAGTTGATAACTATAACATATCAAAAATTCAACCAATTTAACCGGGGGCCACGTTCCATTAGATTAGTTTCAAGAATTTGAAAGATTTCAAACCATGCAACTTTAATCAGCTGTAGTAGGCAAACCATGGGTTTTTAGACTTTGTGCCCAGTAGCACCTTTGATCCGGGTGTCGATAACTATAACATATCAAGAATTCAGCCAATTTAACCGGGGGCCACGTTCCATAAGATTAGTTTCAAGAATTTGAAAGATTTCTAACCATGCAACTTTAATCAGCTGTAGTAGGCAAACCATGGGTTTTTAGACTTTGTGCCCAGTAGAACCTTTGATCCGGGTGTCTATAACTATAACATATCAAGAATTCAGCCAATTTAACCAGGGGCCACTTTCCATAAGATTATAGTATATGCCGTAAATTAACCACAGTAACCGTAAGCTCGGTTTCGTGTTTCAAAATATACCAATTCCTGAAAAAAGTTAATTTGTGGAACACGGTTCCTGAAAAAATGGTTTCTTTTCTCTAACCACAAGTAACCACTGCAACCGCAGTGAAATCGCGGTTGTTTGCGGTGACTTGCGGTTAGTTTACCACCACTCGAAAAGAATACTACGGTTTTATGATTTCTTTAACATTTTGCATATATCCTTTTAAGACAAATTTCTCAACTTACCATATGCAAAAAAATATCGTGTACAACACGTTAGAGAGTCTCTTTTTTCCACTCATTTGCTTGATAAACCCGAGCTTCGCCCTCCTTAATCAAAACTGTAAATTCATGAAAAAAGTATTACTTTCATAACTCGTTGTACAATATACTATTTTGTAAGCATTTATTAATTTATATACATAAAAGAGATCCATTTTCCAGGGGATTTAAAGTTGGTATTTTCTACTGGCTATTGGCAAGTAAATTTTAAAATTGGCGCCTTTATTTTGTGTGCGACCTTCAGGGTCTCTAGTATGATTATGGCATCTTTAACCTCACAAAAGTTTGTTTTTGGTGGTGTTTGTTGCCAACAATTCATTTGCCGTTATTTTAACTAACTGTATAAAAGGTTGCATACTTACGCCTTCTTTGACCATCTTCTTCATCACTACTACTGCTATCATCAGGTAGTATGTTTTCCATAAAAAACAATATATTATTCATTTTATTAACTTTAGAGCCCTTAAATGTTATTTTCTGATGTTAAGGTGCAGCGTTAAAATTTGACACCACACTACAAGGTTAAGGTGTTTCAAAACTATGTAAGTTTTTCAGCAACCATTTGTTACCAAAGACTAACCAGAACCAAAAATGCGGTTACTTTCGGTTAAGTTTTGGAATATACTATTAGTGCGGGGTCCTTTATAATTATAGTAACTTTTTTGTATAAAAGATTGGTGATATAGATGATAAGAATTTTTAAATATAATTGAGACATGCCAATAAATAAGATGGCGTTGTACAGCAATAAAATTAGAGTCACTGCATCTAGTTATCTAGGCCAGCTGGTCGACCAGAGTACCGCAAATCGCCGCCATATTGGGGCAAACGAAGCACGAAATTGTTCATTATTTGTTCTGTATTGAATTTAATCAAATCCACGTTTACTATAAAAGGTTTTTCTTATTCTGAAAGATCAAACCTCTAATATGTCAAACACGTAAAACGTGGTTTTAATTTGTCCATTATTAAAAATCACCCTTCTCTGCCCCAATTTGGCGGCGGTTTGCGTTACTCTGATCGACTAGCTGGCCTAGGTGACTAGATTCAGTGACTCTAATAAAGTTTAGATATAGTTTAGAGTCGCTACATCTAGTCAGCCAGGCCATGCGGACAGATCAGACTACCACAAATAAAGCTATACAGGGGCGAAAAAGCCTGTAATTGTTAATTATTATTATCCCCATTGAATTTAATTAAATCCACGCCTAGTTTAAAATGTTTTTCTACATAGTTTTCATTTTGATAGTTCTAAATTGTAATATGCCAAATACGTAAAATGCGATTTTTATTTACGAATTACTAGATTTCACGCTTTCTCGCCCCAATATGTGGGCATCATCATCGTCATTTTGTTCCTTGTATAATAATAATCGTAGACTCGATAATGTTCTATGTCAGAAATGTATGCTTATATAGTAGTAACTCTGTGGTGGGGACGATTACCTTGAACTATCTTACAACCTTAGCTGTCGCTTCTTGAACTTCAGAGACGTCCAGAACCTTGAAAAGTAGCTTGAGATATCACTAGAGAATCTACTCTTGAAAAGCATGACCTTTGGAAAAGTAGTGGGAGATACATAAAAGGGATTGCAACAACTTTATTCATCTCGCTTGTTCACTATCGTTACTTGTTATAGTGTAAGTGTAGTTATGGATTGGGAACATTATTGGACTCTTGAGACAACAGATGGTGACGAAGTTAAGATTTCTCATCTTTACTGAGTTTCCTACAGACGTACAGTACGTGCTCCAACCATATCATGTGTTCATCTATTATGACCCTTAAGAATTTGGTTTTTAATGTAAGTTCTATGCTGCTGCCATTTATTTCAATTTCTTTTGGATAAGCAGATTCATTACGAGTATGCCTAAATAATACTAATGTAACGTTCTTTTTAAAATAATAATCAAAAATGCTGTTTAAAATCGTCTATTAAGAAAAGCTTATTTACAATGCACTTAATTAAAAACACTATAACTATAAACTATTTAACAAATTATTTAAATGCTAGGTATTTACAAATTTATATGAGGACTATTTATATAAAAACTATTTATGTATTACAATAATTATTAACATTTATTTATTAAGAGTACATTTCACTAAGCCGGTCAAACATTAACTGTCCCCTTCTACTCGCGATATCAATTTATATCTTTCATACGATGACTCATACATCTAGAATGCTCGATGACGTGTTTATGAGTCATGCATGCAGCTGCCGATAAGCCACGTCAATGAGGCGCGTTGATGAGTCATACTCGCAGGTATTGATTGATGAGTGATAAAGTTGATGACTCATACAGCTTGAATGTTTGATGACGTCATATGTGGGTTTACTATTCGTTACACTGCCCCCCTCTTCAAGTCTGTTCTGTCCCAGAACAGGTTTTATTCTCTGGTTTCTGTAGAAAGGGTCGTGACGGTATCGACAGTCTTCACCTCGACTACATGTTCCATTACGATAGAAATAACAGTCTACACTCTTTGTTGGCTTTGATGCGGGCTGGGGATCGAAGCTACAGACTAAGATCTTCACATCCGTATCTCTAAAAATAACTTCCAGCAGGTTTCGAACGATTCTCCAATCCAACTGGTCCCGCCCACAGCCGAGTTTGGGAACTGCCAATTTGTTAATACCCCTGGTAAGCAATTCGGTCCTCAAATCCCATAATGCCCTCCACAGGTCGGCGTAACTCGGTTTCTGGTAGTAAAACTTCTTGGTTACCAAGTAGTAACTGGAGAGGTCATGATCAGGCAAGTGTAAGTGTCTCATATAGATTAGCATAAGAAACATTGTGAACCTACCTTTAATAGTAAGTCATGTGAATGTACCATTATCATTGATGTTGATGTAATACTTGTGTTATGTATTAATAAAGATAAAAATAAATGTTTGATCAGTTGGCTAATATAATATATGCTACCTAATAACAAGACATGGTGTCAGGTGTAAAATAAACCAATTTTAAAAAGGAAACAGAAAGAAGAAAAAGGAAACGAGGAAAAAGAAGAATCCTAACCTAAAAAAAAAAAAAAAAAATAAAACGTGCTATGGACGTAGTAAGTAAAAACGAGAAGAATTTGTTATTGTAATAATAAAATTAATAAAAATGAGTCAAACAACCTTTAAAACACCACCAAATCTGACATTTGAAGGAGATCTAAACAAAAATTTTGAAAAATTTATGCAATCGTTTGACATGTATTTACAAGCAACGGAATTAAACAAAGTTAGTGATGAAAGAAAGATTGCCATTTTCCTAAATGTAGCAGGTGAAGAGGCTTTAGAAGTGTTTAATACATTTCAACTGAGTGATGAAGAAAAAAAGAAATATGATACAGTAAAACAAGCTTTTGCAAACTACTGTAAACCCAGAAGCAATGAAGTTTATGATCGATTTAAATTCTTCACGAGGAGTAAGAAAGATGAAGAAACTTTTGATTCATTTATAAAAGATTTAAAAATATTGGCGAAACCTTGTAATTTTGCAACTCAACAAGAGTCTCTAATTAGAGATAGATTAGTTCTAGGGATTAATGACAAACACCTACAAGAAAAACTCTTGAGAACAACCGATCTAACACTGTTAAAAGCTGAAGAACTTGTAAGGGCTGCCGAGGCAACAACTATTCAAGTTAAAGGGTTACGAGGAGATCCTGAAGTAAACATCATTAAGAAAAATCCAAGAGGAAATAAGTTCAACTTTAAATCAGAAAATGGAAAAAGCAAGCAAGGTAACACAAGTGAAAGTGAGTATGATTGTTTAAAGTGTGGAAAATGTCATAAAAAAGGTGAATGTGGTGCATATGGTAAAATATGTAGAATATGTAATAAGTACAATCACTTTGCCATAGGGTGTAGATTTAATAGAAATAAACAAAATAATGATAAGAAGCAGAAATATATTAAACATCACAAAATTAGAAATGTTAATAGTATTAATGATGAAAGTGATGACAATATGTTTATAGATAGTATAGAAATTAACAGCGTAAGAAATAATAGTAGACAAAATAACCTAGTATGGGACGAAAAGATCCTAATTGGAAATAATTATGTGAATTTCAAACTTGACACAGGAAGTCAATGTAATGTACTACCATTAAGATGTATAAAATTATTAGGTTTAGAATCTAAAATAGAAATAAGTAATGAAAAAATTTTAGCATATGGAGAAAATGAAATTCAGGTTTTAGGTTACATTATTTTAAAATGTTTAGTAAGGCATAGGAACTATAATATAAAATTTGTTATAGTAGATGTAAAAAGTAAACCAATATTGGGTCTTAATGCGTGTAATAAATTAGATTTAGTACAAAGGGTTAAAGATTTAAACGTAAGTAAAAGTCAGGTAAATGACATAAATTTAAAAAAGTCAGAAACAGTAAAAGTAGGAAAACAAAAAGAGATAAGTAGGGATACAGAAAAAATAAAATTTTTAGAAAAAAATAAAGATTTATTTGAAGGAGTAGGAAAAATTCCGATTCAGTATGAAATAAAATTGAAAGAAAATTATATTCCTTTTTCAAGTGGATGTAGGAGATTACCAAACAGTATAAATGATAGGTTAAGGGGAACGTTAAAAGAGCTTGAAGAGAAAGAAATTATAGAAAGGGTCGATGAGCCTACAGAATGGGTTAATAACATTGTAGTTAGAGAAAAAACTGATAAAAAATTAAGAATTTGTTTAGATCCACATAAACTTAATCAAAACATTTGCTTAGACCAACATCCAATACCTACTAGTGAGGAAATAAGTCTGAAATTAAAAGACAAAAAGGTTTTTAGTGTTATTGATATGAAAGATGGGTTTTTCCAAATTCCGCTAAGTAAAAAGTCATCAGATTTATGTACATTTATAACACCGTATGGGAAATGGAAATTTTTAAGATTACCATTTGGTTTATCAGTTAGTCCAGAAGTATTTCAGAAAGTAAATGAATCTATATTTGGAGATTTAGATATAGGTATTTATTTTGATGATTATATAATTGCAGGAAAGACAGAAAAAGAGCATGATGAATTAATGACAAAATTTTTAGACAGGGCTAGAAAACATAACATAAAATTTAATAAAGAAAAGCTACAGTATAAAGTAGATAAAGTAAAATACATAGGTAAGGAATATTCTGAAAAGGGAGAAAGACCAGACTTAGATTATATAAATGCTGTAGTAAAGCTAGAAGAACCTAAAAATAAAAAAGAGTTATTATCAGTATTAGGTATGGTAAATTATTTAGTCAAATACATTCCGCATTTAGCAGAATTGAGTGCACCTTTAAGAAATTTGACAAAGAAAAACATTGAATTTGTTTGGGACTTAGCTCAAAAAGAGGCATTTAAAAATATAAAGGAAGTAATAAGTGAAATGCCAACTCTAAAAATTTTTGATCCTAGTAAGAAAATAATAATACAAGCAGATGCAAGTCAAAATGGTCTAGGAGGATGCTTAATGCAAGAGGGAAGGCCAGTAGCATTTTGCTCTAGAAGTTTAACAGATTCAGAAAAACGATGGGCACAAATAGAAAAAGAATTTCTAGCCATTACTTATTGTTTAACAAAATTTCATCAGTTTGTATATGGAAAAGACATTATAGTTCATTCAGATCACAAACCTCTTGTAGCAATACATGAAAAAGAAATAAATAAAGTAAGTTCTAGATTGCAAAGATTAAAATTAAAAGTTTTAAAATATAAATTTCAAATTCAGTACTTACCTGGAAACAAAATGTTTATCGCAGATCTTTTATCAAGGTCATATCTAAAGGATAGGGTCTCTGATGATCCAGAAATGAGAGAAATAGTACACTCAATTGAAACAGAATTACCAATAGCAGATGAAAGGATAAACGAAATAAAAGAAAAAACAAAGCAAGATCAAGTTCTAAGTAAAGTTTTAGAATATACAGAGTCAGGTTGGCCTGAAATTTTCAAAACTGATATTAAAGAATTAAAAGGTTATTATAAAATCAGAGAAAACATTATAAATAAAGAAAATATTCTGTTTTTGGAAGACAAAATCATAATTCCAAAAATGTTGAGATTATATATATTAAAACAATTACATAAAGCTCACTTTGGTGTAGAAAAGACTAAGAAAAGGGCTAGGAGATTATTTTATTGGCCAGGGATAACAACAGAAATTGAGAATTATGTATTAAGTTGTAAAGTATGTGAAAAGTTTAGGAGGTCAAATGTAAAAGAACCTTTAATACCTTATGAAATACCAAATCTACCATTTCAAAAGGTAACGGGTGATATTTTAGAGTTTGATTCAAATTCATATCTAGAAGTTACGGACTATTATTCTAATTGGATTGAACTTAAAAAATTAAATAATAAAACTATACAGGAAGTTATCAAAAAATTAACAGAAATTTTCACTATACATGGTTATCCATCTGAATGGGTATCTGATAATAATCCGTTCAATAGTCAAAATTTTAGGAAGTTTGCCAAGGACATTGGTATGAAACTAACTTTTATTAGTCCGAGGTATTCACAATCTAATGGGTTGTCTGAAAGATCAGTAGGCATTTGTAAAGACATGTTAAAAAAGAGTAAAGAGACAGGGAAAGATGTATTAGAATATTTGTTAGAGTATCGAGCTACTCCATTGTGTTCATTAGGAGTATCGCCATCAGAATTATTGTTTAATAGGTTAGTTAGGACAACATTGCCTATACATGAATCACAACTTAAACCAAAAATGAATAAAACTACTAAAAGTGATTTTAAATTAAAACAACAAAATCAAAAAAGACATTATGATAAAAATGCTAAAACAAGACCTGATTTTGATTTATATCAAAATGTAACATTGAAAAAAGGGAATAAATGGGTGCCGGGTAGAATTATTGAAAAGTGTAATACCCCTAGGTCTTATGTAGTTAAAGATGAGGAGGGTTCTGTACTTAGAAGAAATTCTAGATTTTTAAGAAAGTCTAGAAATATACCAAATTTTGAAAATATAATTAAGGATTTAGATGTAGACTTTGAAAATGTAGAAAATACTAAAATTGATTGTCAAGGAGAAGTAAATGGAGGACAAGAGATTATAGTAAGTAAGGAGAATAGTTTAAGAAAAAATGAGACATATCCAGAAATCGAAAATAAGTCAAATACTACACGAAGTGGTCGAAAATGTCAAAGACCAATTTGGTTGAAAGACTATGAAACATAATGCTTTGGAAAAAAGGAGATGTCTCATATAGATTAGCATAAGAAACATTGTGAACCTACCTTTAATAGTAAGCTACGTGAATGTACCATTATCATTGATGTTGATGTAATACTTGTGTTATGTATTAATAAAGATAAAAATAAATGTTTGATCAGTTGGCTAATATAATATATGCTACCTAATAACAAGACAGTAAGGCTTTGCCAACAGAGGGATTCTGATCTCGAAGTTCATCCAGCCGTCCAAATTTATTCCTAAACACTACTGCGATCCCCCTGGACATGCGGAAATCCTCGGAGACACAGTGGGCAATGGAATAATCACCAGGGACCCGGAAGAGGTCTTGTTGCATCTCGGTCGTGACTCCGAATCGGGCTTTTCTAGTTCTGGAAAACGCAGCCATAAATTCTCTAAAGGTTGGCTGATCATCTTCAGGGCTTACGGTATTGACAGCCACCTCAGCATCATCTTCTCGATCCGGGACTACGTTATTGTTTCCCTCATAGTGCGCCAGACGATTGGAGTGTACCACCTTTGGTTTCCCTCTTGGCAATTTCTTGATGCGATAAATCAAGTCATTTATTCGTTTCTTTACCTGGTATGGGTCCTCCCAATTTTGCTGTAACTTTGGAGAATAGCCACGACGTCTTTGCGGGTTGTATAACCAGACAAGCTCTCCAGGTTGAAACCCTCTTTCTTGGGCTATCACATCGTACGTAGTCTTCATTCGGTCACTCACGATTCGACTATTGTTTCGGGTTCGGTCGTGAATATCCTCCAACTTCTTCTTTAAGTTGACAACATAATCATTTCCGGCTACCTCCTGTTCTGCGGGTGTACATCCAAATTCCAGATCAAACGGTAACCGTAGCTCACGTCCAAACATCACAGACGCTGGTAACTGAGCGGTTGTTTCGTGAACTGATGCACGATAAACCATCAGGAACAGATGTAGGTATTGATCCCAGTCTCGTTGATGATCGGAGACGACCTTCGCCAAATATATGCCCATTGTCCGATTCATGCGTTCTACTATTCCATCGGACTGCGGATGTAACGGTGTTGTACGAGTCTTCCGAATGCCCAACAATCGACAGACTTCTCCAAAGAGTGCAGACTCAAAATTGCGGCCTTGGTCCGAATGCAGCTCCATAGGCACTCCGAAACGACTGAAAAACTCCTTGACTAGTACGTCAGCAACAGTCGCGGCTTCCTGGTTTGGTAGGGCATATGCTTTTGGCCATTTGGTAAAATAGTCCATTGCCACTAAGATGTATTTATTCCCATCGTCGGTCTCGCGAAATGGTCCGGCAATGTCTATAGCTATTCTTTCCAGAGGACTACCCACATTGTACTGCCTCATAGGTGCTCTTCGTTTCCCCAAGGGTCCGTTACCAGTGGCACAAAGTTCGCATTTTCGGCACCACTCTTTCACGTCTTCTTTACAATTGACCCAATAAAAACGCTCTCTAACTTTCTCCAAAGTCTTTTTGACACCGAAGTGTCCTCCTGAGGCACCGTCATGGAGATGTCGCAATACTGTAGCCACTCGGCTCCTTGGAACCACATACTGAGACCTAATGGTGGTGCCATCTTCATTCTCCAGTACTCGCTTCAGGAGATCGTCTTCCACCTTCAAGGACTCCCATTGGGCCCAATATGCTTTGAGGGTTCTGTTGAAAGGGCTGACAGCTTCCCAGGCAGGCCTTTCTCCCACACGCTTCCATTCCAGTACCATTTTTAATTCGGGATCAGCCTCCTGCTGTCGTTGCAATTCTTCTGGCAACCAGTTGTCGTTGACGATAGTAGTTCTTAATACTTGGCAAACCTTCTCTTTCAGACGAGAGAAATGACGGCAGTCCGTCGGACAGGGTCTTCTTGAAAGAGCATCGGCATTTCGATGACTAGTGCCCGCTCGATGTTCCGTGTTAAAGTCGTATCCTTGTAATCGTTCCACCTTGCGACCTGGCCTTCAGGATTACGGAATTGTAGAAGCCATTTCAACGCTGCATGGTCAGTCCTCAATAAAAACTTCCGTCCGTACAAGTATTTGTAGAAGTGCTCAACGGACTTCACGACAGCCAATAATTCTTTTCTGGTCACACAATAATTCCTTTCGGCTTTCGACAAAACCTTACTAAAATAGCCGATGACCTTTTCTTGTCCATCCTGTATCTGAGAAAGTACACCCCTAATGGCCAAGTTACTTGCATCTGTGTCAAGTATGAATTTCCCTTCTGTCCATGGGTAGCTCAATATTTGCGGTGTTGTCAAGACACGCTTCAACTGTTGGAAAGCTGTTTCGCACTCTCCGCTCCAAATATACTCGCGCTCATCTTCAGTTAACCTTGTCAGGGGCTTTGCCTATATTGGCAAACCCAGGAACGAAACGCCTGTAGTAGGTACATAACCCAAGAAAACTACGAACTTGGTGTTTATCTTTCGGTGTTGGCCACTCTTGAACTGCACGAATCTTATCAGGGTCGGATGCACTTCATTTTGTGATACGACATGCCCGAGATATTTCACCTCCCTCCGGAATATGTGGCACTTTTTCGGCCTCAATTTCAGGTTGGCTGTACGCAGACGCCAGAACACTTCCTCCAGATTTTTCAGAGGTTCACTGAATGATCTTCCAACTACGATCACGTCATCCAGATAGACCAGGCAAGTCTTCCACGACAGCCCCCTCAGGATAGTCTCCATTAGACGCTCAAAGGTGGCCGGAGCGTTACATAGACCGAAAGGTATAACTGTAAAATGCCATAGTCCGGAACCAGTAGTGAACGCGTTCTTCTCCCTGTCTTCAGGTTCCATTTCAACTTGCCAATAACCACTCTTCAAGTCCAAAGTTGAAAACCATCGTGAACCAAACAGGGTATCTAACGTGTCGTCGATGCGTGGTAAGAGATAGCTGTCTTTCTTAGTCACGTTATTGAGCTGCCAATAGTCCACACAAAATCTCGTTGACCCGTCCTTCTTACTGACCAGGACCACCGGTGATGCCCATGGACTGCTGGATTACTCGATGACCCCTTGTTCTTCCATATCGGTAATAATCTTCTCGGCTTCTGCTCGCGTTGCTATAGGTAGACCTGCTGCTGACGGACGGGCATAGAGTTGCCTGTATTGATTTTATGTTTTACTATATCTGTTCGTCCCTTCTGGCTATCGTCAAGAGCGAAGATATCTTGGTATCGGTGAACCAAACCCTGTACCTCTTTCACTTCCGTTCCATTAAGGTCTTCGCACGAACTAACAACCATACCCACTAATTTTTCACCATGGTCTTTGGGCACTGGTTTTGGAACATCAGCCATACACCTGGCTACTCGGAATACTGGCACACACTGTCCCACAAGGGTACTCTTCTTCAATGTCACCGGATCCACATTAACGTTCATAATTCTCACCGGTACTATCTTTCCAACCTTGATCAGCGTTTTTCCCACCAGTATGCCACTATGGATCTTCTTATCACAGACAGGCTCCATCATTCGCACACATCCTACCCGAAGATCTCCATCCAAACCTGCCTCGACAACAATCTCGCTTTGACCCGGCAATATCACATCTTCTATCAGCAAAACTCTTACAACAGGATCTTCTCGTGGGTGCAACGGAAGTTCTTCGTTACCGACCTTCAAAACACCCTCCTTCAAATTCAACGTAAAACCAAATTTTCTCAGGAGGTCCATTCCCAAGATGAAGTCATCAGTGATATTGGCTGCCAGCACCTCATGATCACGTTCTTCACTTCCAATGTCAATCTTCATCTTCACCACTCCGCATGTTGGTATCATTTCACCTATTGCTGTACGGAGTTGAGTAGTTGTCGGTAACAACTTAATACTTGATCGTAGAACATTAGGGCGTACGATGGATTTTGTCTCCCCCGTATCAATAAGTAGTGGAACAGTTCGGTTAGCAATCTTTCCATCTACAAACAAACTGCCGTTACTATTCTTTGTGATGTTACGGCATGGATCGTGATCTCCGGGGCATCTTCACTCGCAGTCAACGTTCGCCTTCTCTTGCTAATCCCCTTTAACTTTTCCTACGGTTGTACTTTTCTTATTTTGTGACAACGGCGTTGTACATGTCCTCGTTCGCCGCAGCTCCAGCCCTCGAACTTCTTGAGGATTCTTCTTACGGTTCTCTTCCTTCCGAAGAACTCTCAGTACTAACTCCTCTAGGTGATCTTTAGAACCTTCTTCTTCTTCCACAACGGCCCGAACACGCCCGTGACCTCGGGACGCTTGTTTTGCAGCTTCAAATTCTAAGGCGTGAGCAAGCGCATCATCAGTTGTTCTTGGTCGTGCCAGCCTCAATGATTGTTGTGTTTCCCCGTCTCTTAACCCATCAATGAAGGTTTGTACAGCGAGTTGTCCAAGAAATGAATCGGGTGCCGTAGGGTACGCCAATCGGACAAGCCGCGCAACATCGGCTTCAAACTCCTGAAGGCTTTCTCCATTATTCTGGACACGATTCTTTACTTGTGCGTGATACACTTGTTGAAGATGCGCGTCTCCATATCTCATCTCCAATCTAGACACTAACAACTGGTAATCATTTTCCTATCCTGCTGGGATTGTTTGCAGGACGCTCAACGCGTCTCCACGCAGAGCCACAGTTAAAGAAACGGCCTTTTCCTTGCCTGTCCATCCGTTAGCCCCAGTGGCTGCCTCAAATTGTTTGTAGTAGGTGGACCAAGGTATCTTTCCATCGAACGTGGTTGGTTTTACTTTTATCCCTACGGCAGGATCCTTTTCTTCTTTAAACTGTTTCTTTACTTCATTAGACGGCCACTCAGATGTTGAAGGAAACCGTAGTTGCCTCATTCTATCTTCCTGCATTTCGGTTATGTCGTCTTTCTTAGTTGTTGGTGGTAATTGCATTTGGGCTATTTTCTCTTCTACCATCTTTATTACCCTATCTTGTTCCGCCAATTTACCTTCCACCAGTCCTAACGCGCTGCCATTCTCAAAAAATTCTTCGAAAACTTTATCTTCCAATGCTTTGACATTTTCCAGCAATTCTCCTTTAAGCCTTCTAGAACTTTCTTCAGACTTTTCTAATAATTCTGCAAACCTTCTAGAATTCTCTTGGTGTTTTTCCAGTAATTCTTCTTTAAGCATTCTAGTATTTTCAAAAACTTTTTCTTCCAGTGCTTTAGTATTTTCAAGTAATTCTTCTTTAAGCATTTTAGAATTTTCTTCGGACTGTCTAGAATTTGCCAAAACTTTTTCTTCCAGTGCTTTAGTGTTTTCCATTAGCTTTCTAGCATTCTCTTTGGCTTTTCTAGAACTTTCTTCCATTTTACTTAACAACAAATTAGTATCAATTTCGGGTCCGGGTATTTCGACGAGGAAACTTTCGGGGTCTTCGTTATGTTCTAGAAGCCATTTTTTAGCCGATTCATTAGAGCCTCTTTCTTTCCAATAATATCTAAGTCTCTCTCGTCCAATTCCCGTTTTAAATCTATCACTAAGAGATCTTTTAACAATTTCATCGCCATTTTAATTGTTCGTTGGAATTGTTTTTAACACCAAAAGATTGTTCTCACAGCACTTTATTTATTACACGATTTTATTTATTTTAAAACTCCACACCTGTAATACCACTGTAACGTTCTTTTTAAAATAATAATCAAAAATGCTGTTTAAAATCGTCTATTAAGAAAAGCTTATTTACAATGCACTTAATTAAAAACACTATAACTATAAACTATTTAACAAATTATTTAAATGCTAGATATTTACAAATTTATATGAGGACTATTTATATAAAAACTATTTATGTATTACAATAATTATTAACATTTATTTATTCAGAGTACATTTCACTATGCTGGTCAAACATTAACTGTCCCCTTCTACTCGCGATATCAATTTATATCTTTCATACGATGACTCATACATCTAGAATGTTCGATAACGTGTTGATGAGTCGTGCATGCAGCTGCCGAAAAGCCACGTCAATGAGGCGCGTTGATGAGTCATACTCGCAGGTGTTGATTGATGAGTCATACAGTTGATGACTCATACATCTTAAATGTTTGATGACGTCATATGTGGGTTTACTATTCGTTACACTAATATTAATTAATATATTTATTACTAAAGTATTCTCCTTGAACCATATAGAAATGGCTGGAATAGCACACAGTTTTATCCTTTGTCTCATTATAATCTTTCCCAACTACTAAAACATCACGTGCCATCAGCATAGTTTGTTAAAGTCACTGAGTGATCATTTAATTTTTAGTATATTATGGGACAAGTGGTTGAAATAAAATTTCAACGTTGAGAGTGGTTTTTTCAACGAGCGATAGCGAGTTGAAAGAAGTAACTCAAGACGTTGAAATTTTATCAGCCACGCGTTCCATATACTATTTTTTCTTCGAATTTTTAGTAAATTAATGCACTTTAGAAAAAACTATTACATTTAAGTGACAAAACATGACATTAAAGTGACATTTCTCTTGTCAGCAATTGAATGTCGAACAGTATGAAATTCAAAATCGCGGTAGTCCGATAATTTCAACCTCTAGAGGTTGAAATGCGATTTCAACCATTGTTATCGATTGCAAAATGAGTGATTTCAATGTCATGAGTAGAAAATTAGTATATTATGCAACGAGCACATATGATGGTTATTAATACATGAGTATGACGTTTACAACACATTTACGCAGCGAGTGTTGTAATTCATACGAGTGTATTAATAACCATTATGTGCGAGTTGCATACACTATTTTTTCTTCGACTGTAACTGATTTGTTACTACTAAGACTTCTAAAACTGTTATAAGGTGTAACTTCAAACTGCAAGACGATCAGACGAGGGATTCTTATTGTGTTATAAAAATTCGCGACGAATTTAATTACTACTTTTTAAGACATACTTACGAAATTGATAAATAAAAGCAACAAAAAATACGTTCAGAATTTCATAAAATTAATATTTAATAAAACTAACAATAAGAATAATTGGTCAGAACAGATTTACAATAATAGTAATTATTAGTAATATTTGTTATTCACTGCGTGACGATGGAGAATGAGGTATAGACCATTCGGTCAAGCAGAGGGCTTACGTCATAATCTGTTACCAACGTAAATTAGCAACTATTCAAATACTTTCACGCCTAAGAAATGTAATTTATGTTGGTATTACGATTACTACGTTTATTTGCATCTTCCAAACGAAAACAATTATCCATTGTTGTATCACTGCAAATGTTTTATCAATTTGGCAAGTTGAACCGTCAGAGAGGTTATTAGACAGTTAAATACTATTTCTAACGGGTGTTCGAAAAAAACTGTGGTCAAGTGTCCTATTGAAAGATTTCAAACATAGGGCGCAGCTTATATGTTACAATAGGAACATAACCCTATTTATGAATGTCAGAAGCTACGAACTAATTAATAAATGAAACTAGGTAAAATGACGTTTGACATTAGAGCTCCAGCTGTGGCTCTAGTCACGACATACGGTAACGCTGACAAATGCAAACACCAGCCAACTTGACCACAGGTTTTTTTGAACGCTTGTTACCTTGTTCTTTAACCATGCCGAAACCATTTAGTTTGCAATTAGGGACCCATCCCTACACCAACGTTCAAGCTCGAGGCTTGAACATCTCATATATAGCATATATATCATAGAATTGATACATCTCAGGAATTATACCATGTTGTTTTACGTTGTTTAAGTCTAAGTTCTCATGCGTACGAAATCCGATGATACGACAATCCGGAAGTCACCTGATTGGCCTAAAAATCTAAAATTCGATTAGCGGTAATTTCTGCACACGAAAATTTAACTATAATAATAATAAAAATAAAATACGAATAAAAGTTGAATTCAGTTCAACTTTTTCCGATATTTCGTGTGATCGTGTGGTTTTAACCTCGTCAAAATGGATTGCATACAGCATCAAATATATCTGCATAAAATGAATGTTATTGTCTTGCGTGCAAACGACAAACAAATTAAAAGAAAGAACAACAAATTAACTACAAATGTCATTAAATTTTTTACCAACTGATATACAATCGGATACGAAAATCGAAAATATGTGAAAGCTATGTTTTTGTACGTCCCTGCTATTTCGGATTGTTTACCAAACTTGTTTTTAGAACAGTAGGTTATGTTTACTGGTTACTAAGCAACAACGCGTCGGTAAGTAATTACTTACCGTTCAGTTCTGTCAAAAACAGAACGGTAAGTAAATTATATGTAATTTATAAAATAAATACATCAGCTTTAGATGTCTCTTTCGTGAAAAATCATTATTTTCTAAATAATTATTGAACTATTTAAAAAATTAGTTTTTATTTAAATTTGCTGTGAAAAAATACCCAATAAATAATAATAACAACTATCTATTTATTTATGTTGAAACGACAAAAATATCGTGACATTCAAAAATAAAATTACAAACGTATTGTAACGTTCTTTCTAAAAATAATAATACAAGTGCTGTTTAAATCGTCTATTCACAAACAAATATTTATTTCTATACACTAATGAATACACTATAAATTAACGCTATGATTATAAACCATTAAAAACTATTATTTACAGACTATGAATTTCTAATACAACATTTATATTCACTATTTATTTTGTAATACACAGTTAATGACTTGCTGTTGACTGCTCCCTTTCTCCGCGACGTCGACTTTATACCATCCTACAAACGTTCCAGAAGTCGCCTGAACATACCATGTATTTCTAGAATACACCAGAATAAACCGCGTCTGATTTACATGCTTGTGCGATGCGTCATTCTCTCGAAGGCGGCAGAACACACCACCTGTCGCTCGAAAAGAGGTTCGTTCCTTTTCTCTCTTGTTACACTGCCCCCCTCTTCAAGTCTGTTCTGTCCCAGAACAGGTTTTATGCTCTGGTTCCTGTAGAACGGGTCATGACGATATCGACAGTCTTCACCTCGACTACACGTTCCATTACGGTAGAAATAACAGTCTACACACTTCGTTGGCCTTAATGCGGGTTGTGGGTCAAAATTGCAGACGAAGATCTTGACGTCCGTACCTCTAAAGACAACTTCCAGCATGTTTCTAACGATTCTCCAATCCAGCTGGTCCCGCCCACAGCCGAGTTTGGGAACTGCCAATTTGTTAATTCCCCTGGTAAGCAACTCGATCCTCAAATTCCATAATGCCCTCCACAAGTCGGCGTAACTCGGTTTCTGGTAGTAAAACTGCTTGGCTACCAAGTAGTAAATGGATCGGTCATGATCAGGCAAGCGTAAGGATTTACCAACAGAGGGATTTTGTTCTCGAAGTTCATTCAGCCGTCCAAATTTATTTCTAAACACTACTGCGATCCCCCTGGACATACGGAGATCCGCGGAGACACAGTGGACAATGGAATAATTACCAGGGACCCGGAAGAGATCTTGTTGCATCTCAGTCGTGACTCCGAATCGCGCTTTTCTAGTTCCAGAGAACGCAGCCATAAATTCTCTAAAGGTTGGTTGATCATCTTCAAGCCTTACGGTATTGATAGTCACCTCAGCCTCATCTTTCCGATCCGGGACTGCGTCATTATTTCCCTCATAGTGCGCCAGACGATTGGAGTGTACCACCTTTGGTTTCCCCCTTGGCAACTTCTGGATGCGATAAATCAAGTCATTTATTCGTTTCTTCACCTGGTATGGACCCTCCCAATTTCGCTGTAACTTTGGAGAATAGCCACGACGCCTTTGCGGGTTGTATAACCAGACAAGCTCTCCAGGTTGAAACCCTCCTTCTTGGGCTCTCACATCGTACGTAGCCTTCATCCGGTCACTCGCGATTCGACTATTATTTCGGGTTCGGTCGTGAATATCCTCCAACTTCTTGTTTAAGTTGATGACATAATCATTCCCGGCTACCTCCTGCTCTATAGGTAGAGACCCAAATTCCAGATCACACGGTAACCGTAACTCACGTCCAAACATTACAGACGCTGGTGACTGACCGGTTGTTTCGTGGACCGATGCACGATAAGCCATCAGGAACAGATGCAGGTATTGGTCCCAGTCTCGTTGATGATCGGAGACGACCTTGGCCAAATATTTGCCCATTGTCCGATTCATGCGTTCTACCATTCCATTGGACTGCGGATGTAACGGTGTGGTCCGAGTCTTACGAATGCCCAACAATCGACAGACTTCTCCAAAGAGTACAAACTCGAAATTGCGGCCTTGATCCGAATGCAAGTCCATGGGCACTCCGAAACGACTGAAGAACTCTTTGACTAGTACGTCAGCAACAGTCGCAGCTTCCTGGTTTGGTAGGGCATATGCTTCTGGCCATTTGGTAAAATAGTCCATTGCCACTAAGATGTATTTATTCCCATCTTCGGTTTCGGGAAATGGTCCGGCAATGTCTATAGCTATTCTCTCCAGAGGACTACCCACATTGTACTGCCTCATAGGTGCTCTTCGCTTCCCCAAGGGTCCGTTGCCAGTGGCACATAATTCACATTTCCAGCACCACTCCTTCACGTCTTCTTTACAATTGACCCAATAAAAACGCTCCCTAACTTTCTCCAAAGTCTTTTTCACACCGAAGTGTCCTCCTGAGGCACCGTCATGGAGATGTCGCAATACTGTAGCCACTCGGCTTCTTTGAACCACGAACTGAGACCTAATGGTGGTGCCATCTTCACTCTCCAGTACTCGCTTCAGGAGATCGTCTTCCACCTTCAAGGACTCCCATTGGGCCCAATATGCTTTGAGCGTTCTGTTGAAAGGGCTGACGGCCTCCCAGGCAGGCCTTTCTCCCACGCGCTTCCATTCCAGTACCATTTTTAGTTCGGGATCAGCCTCCTGCTGTCGTTGCAATTCTTCCGGCAACCAATTGTCGTTGACGATGGTAGTCCTTAATACTTGGCAAACCCTCTCCTCCAAACGAGAGCAATGACGGCAATCCGTTGGACAGGGTCTTCTTGAAAGAGCGTCGGCATTTCGATGACTAGTGCCCGCTCGATGTTCGGTGTCAAAGTCGTATCTTTGTAATCGTTCGATCCACCTTGCGACCTGGCCTTCAGGATTACGGAATTGTAGAAGCCATTTCAACGCTGCATGGTCCGTCCTCAATAAAAACTTCCGTCCGTACAAGTATTTGTAGAAGTGCTCAACGGACTTCACGACGGCCAATAGTTCTTTTCTGGTCACACAATAATTCCTTTCGGCTTTTGACAAAACCTTACTAAAATAGCCGATGACCGTTTCTTGTCCATCCTGTATCTGAGAAAGTACCCCCCCAATGGCCAGATTACTTGCATCTGTGTCAAGTATGAATTGCCCTTCTGTCCGTGGATAGCTCAATATTGGTGCTGTTGTCAGGGCACGCTTCAGCTGTTGGAAATCTGTTTCACACTCTCCGCTCCAAACATACTCGCGCCCATCTTCAGTTAACCTTGTCAGAGGTTTCGCTATATTGGCAAACCCAGGAACGAAACGCAGGTAGTAGGTACATAACCCAAGAAAACTACGAACTTGGTGTTTATCTTTCGGTGTTGGCCACTCTTGAACTGCACGAATCTTATCGGGGTCGGCTGCCACTCCATTTTGTGATACGACGTGCCCGAGATATTTCACTTCCTTTCTGAATATGTGGCACTTTTTCGGACTCAGTTTCAGATTGGCTCCACGTAGTTTTCGGAACACTTCCTCTAGGTTTTTCAAATGTTCGTTGAATGATTTTCCGACTACAATCACATCATCTAGGTATACCAGGCAGGTCTTCCACGACAGCCCTCTCAGGATGGTCTCCATTAAACGCTCAAAGGTGGCCGGAGCGTTACATAAACCAAAAGGCATAACCGTAAACTGCCATAGTCCGGAACCAATAGTGAACGCGGTCTTCTCCCGGTCTTCAGGTTCCATTTCAACTTGCCAATAACCACTCTTCAAGTCCAAAGTCGAAAACCATCGTGAACCAGACAGGGTATCTAACGTGTCGTCGATGCGTGGTAAGGGATAGCTGTCTTTCTTGGTCACGTCGTTAAGCTGCCGATAGTCCACACAAAATCTCGTTGACCCGTCCTTCTTACTGACCAGGACCACCGGTGATGCCCATGGACTGCTGGATGGCTCGATGACCCCTTGTTCTTCCATATCAGTAATAATCTTTTCGGCTTCTGCTCGCCTTGCTAGAGGTAGACGCCTCGGCTGCTGACGGACAGGCATAGAGTTGCCTGTATTGATTTTATGTTTTACTATATTTGTTCGTCCCTTCTGGCTATCGTCAAGAGCGAAGATATCTTGGTATCGGTGAACCAAACCCTGTACCTCTTTCACTTCCGTTCTGTTAAGGTCTTCGCACGAACTAGTAACCATACCCACTAATTTTCCACCATGGTCTTTGGGCACTGGTTTTGGAACATCAGCCATACACCTGGCTACTCGGAATACTGGCACACACTGTCCCACAAGGGTACTCTTCTTCAATGTCACCGGATCCACATTAACGTTCATAAGCCTCACCGGTACAGTCTTTCCAACCTTGATCAGCGCTTTTCCCACCAATATGCCACTATGGATCTTCTTATCACAAACAGGCTCCATCATTCTCACACATCCTACCCGAAGATCTCCATCCAAACCTGCCTCGACAACCATCTCGCTTTGACCAGGCAATATCACATCTTCTGTCAGCAAAACCCTTACGACAGGATCTTCTCGTGGGTGCAACGGAAGTTCTTCGTTACCAACCTTCAAAACACCCTCCTTCAAGTCCAATGTAAAACCAAATTTTCTCAGGAGGTCCATTCCCAAGATGAATTCGTCAATGATGTCGGCTACCAGCACCTCATGATCACGTTCTTCACTTCCAATACCAATCTTCATCTTCACCACTCCGCGTGTTGGTATCACTTCACCTGTTGCTGTACGGAGTTGAGTAGTTGTGGGTAACAACTTAATACTTGATCGTAGAACATCAGGGCGTACGATGGATTTTGTCGCCCCCGTATCAATAAGTAGTGGAACAGTTCGGTTAGCAATCTTCCCATCTACGAACAAACTGCTGGTACTGTTCTTCGATGTTACGGCATGGATGGTGATCTCCGGGGCATCTCCACTCAAGGTCAACGTTCGCCCCCTCTCGTCGACCCCCTTTAGTTTTCCGACGGCTGAACTTGTTTGGGCTTTAGGGCAGCGGCGTCGTATGTGCCCTTGTTCACCGCAGTTCCAGCAACGGGGTCCTCGAACTTCTTGAGGATTCTTTTTACGGTTCTCTTCCTTCTGAAGAACTCTCATTAATAATTCTTCTAGGCGATCTTTAGAACCTTCATCTTCTTCCAAAACGGTCCGAACACGTCCGTGACCTCGGGACGCTTGTTTTGCAGCTTCAAATTCTAAGGCGTGAGCAAGCGCATCATCAGTTGTTCTTGGTCGTGCCAGCCTCAATGATTGTTGTGTTTCTCCGTCTCTTAACCCATCAATGAAGGTCTGCACAGCCAGTTGTCCCAGAAATGAATCGGGTGCCGTAGGATACGCCAATCGGACAAGCCGCGCAACATCGGCTTCAAACTCCTGCAGGCTTTCTCCATTCTTCTGGATACGATTCTTCACTTGCGCGTGATACACTTGTTGAAGATGCGCGTCTCCATATCTCATTTCCAATCTAGACACTAACAATTGGTAATCATTTTCCTGTCCTGCTGGGATTGTTTGCAGGACGTTCAACGCGTCTCCACGCAAAGCCACAGTTAGAGAAACGGCCTTTTCCTTGCGTGTCCATCCGTTGGCCCCAGCGGCCGCCTCAAATTGTTTGTAGTAGGTGGACCAAGGTATCTTTCCATCGAACGTGGGTGGTTTTACTTTTATCCCTACGGCAGGATCCTTTTCTTCTTTAAATTGTTTCTTTACTTCATTAAACGGCCTCTCAGAAGTTGAGGGAAACCGTAGTTGCCTCATTCTATCTTCCAGCATTTCGGCCATATCGTCTTTCTTAGTTGTTGGTGGTAATTGCATTTGGGCTATTTTCTCTTCTACCATCTTTATTACCCTATCTTGTTCCGCCAATCTACCTTCCAATAGTCCTAACGCGCTGGCATTCTCCAAAAATTCTTCGAAAACTTTATCTTCCAACGCTTTGACATTTTCCAACAATTCTCCTTTAAGCCTTCTAGAACTTTCTTCGGACTTTTCTAGTAATTCTTCTTTAAGCCTTCTAGAACTTTCTTCAGATTTTCTGGAATTCTCCAGTATTTCTTCCTTTAGCATTCTAACAGTTTCTTCGGCCTTTTCTAGTAATTCTTCTTTAAGCATTCTAACATTTTCTTCGGACTTTCTAGAATTCTCTTCGTGTTTTTCCAATACTTTTTCTTCCAGCGCTTTAGTATTTTCAAGTAATTCTTCTTTTAAAATTCTAGAATTCTCTTCGGACTTTCTAGAACTTTCTTCCATTTTACTTAACAACAAACTAGTATCAATTGCGGGTCCAGGTATTTCGAAGCGGTAATTTTCAGGATCTTCCTTCTGTTCTAAAAGCCATTCTCTTAGCCGATTTATCAAAACTTCTTTCTTTCCATTACTATCCAAGTCCCTCTCGTCCAATTCTCGTTTTAAATCTATTACTAAGAGATCTTTCAATAGTTTCATCACCATTTTAATCGTTTGTTGAAATTAATTTTAACGCTAAAAATTTATTCTCACAGCACTTTATTTAATTATTACGCGATTTTATTTATTTTAGAACACCACACCTGACAACACTGTAACGTTCTTTCTAAAAATAATAATACAAGTGCTGTTTAAATCGTCTATTCACAAACAAATATTTATTTCTATACACTAATGAATACACTATAAATTAACGCTATGATTATAAACCATTAAAAACTATTATTTACAGACTATGAATTTCTAATACAACATTTATATTCACTATTTATTTTGTAATACACAGTTAATGACTTGCTGTTGACTGCTCCCTTTCTCCGCGACGTCGACTTTATACCATCCTACAAACGTTCCAGAAGTCGCCTGAACATACCATGTATTTCTAGAATACACCAGAATAAACCGCGTCTGATTTACATGCTTGTGCGATGCGTCATTCTCTCGAAGGCGGCAGAACACACCACCTGTCGCTCGAAAAGAGGTTCGTTCCTTTTCTCTCTTGTTACAGTATCAATGGTAACGACAAAACCTACTTAATGGTTGGTGGTTATACAGGGCAAAAATAAATTATCTTGAATCTATTTTTTACCATCTTTGGGATATTTCCTTAGTTAGTACATTTGTATTCATAATGGTCGTACAAAAAATAGTATAAGCATCTCAAACAGTAAGGGTTTACCGATCTCCTCCAATATTGGCGACCTCGCTTCGCTCAGTCGCCAATCATTGTTGTCGATCGGTAAACTGTCCTTACTGTCCTTACTGTTCTCGATACTTAATAACTATTTCTCGCTTACGAAATAAATAATGCAATTACGATTCGGACGTCGGATTTCGTACGCATGAGAACTTAGCCTGAATATAATATAAGAAGAGACCAAGCAAATTTAGAAGGTATTCAAAAATGAATCAACGAAGAAAACGGTTTTGTTTTGATAAAATATGTTACGTTAGTTGTTAGTTACAAATTGGGTTTCCTATGGCTGATGTATATTAAAGTTTGTAAGAGAGAAATTACAAAAAATTTCAATTAAGAACTTTATTTTATTTCCGAGATATAAATTGCAGTAAAAATGTACACTATTTATAATTCGATTTAAATATTCCACTTTTATTTAGTTGTTACTACAACCATTTTGCCGCTCTTTACATAACCAAAATAAACCAAAAAAGCCAAAATACATACCATTTCACAAACACTCCTAACCTAACTTAATATTGAAAATGAAATGTCAGAAATTATTGATAGTTTTATCTTAACATGTTTACAAAGTAAGTCACGTGACTAATGACGTAAGCCCTCTGCTTGACCGAATAGTCTATACGTTCCCAAGTTTAGTATGTACTAACTTTGCCTCGTTTCTACGCAACCATTTGATATTCTTGACTCTCATTGGTCAACAGCTCGTTATTCTTGACTCTCATTTGTCAACAACTCATTGCATAATGGAAACTCGTTGCATAATGAACCTCATTATGAAACGGCTATTGCATATATAATAATTGAATTAGAGTATAGGAGTAGAAAAAGACATTGACAGATCATTTATGTATAGTAGAAACAAAATTGGAGCAAGTGGGATTCCTAAAGTAATAGATTTTAAATCTGAAAAATGCTCAGCTAAATTTGCTATAATACTTACTTTTTGACAGCGGTTATTTAAATAAGACTGAAACCAATTGTAGGCCATTCCTCAGATTCTCATTTTTTCCAGTAGTGTCTGATGGTGCATACAGTCAAACTCATTGGATAAGTCTAAAAACACCCAGAGTGCAATACTTGCCTTATCAAGGGCATCAACAGTCTCTTGTACAAAAGTAAAAACAATAGTTGTAACAGACTTTGTTTTCTGATATCCAGATAATGGGCTGCCTATTTTGATTATGGAGATTTGAGGTGTCCGCGTATGTTTATGTTTATGCGTATACTTTTCCAACAATGTAGATGTAAATAAAAGTTGTGAATCGCCACATGAATCATAAAGATTGTGAATAGGCATCTTAAGATGCAAAGTACTCTGCATTTGTGTTTTGATTGTTAATTTAACAAGCATGTATTTGTCTTTCCAGTTTCCTGTTATTTGAGATGCCCTTTAATAGTAATTTGATCTTCATTTATTTACCTAATGTTGTGACTTCTCATGTAAAGGATTTCTGCAGATCCTAGTTAATGCCATACCTAGTGTTTTATTCTATACTGTATTAATGGATTTATCAGAGGTTCCAGCAATATAAAATTGAGTGTGGTGTTTCCTATGTGGTATGTTTGTGGGGCAGTGTTAATCGTGAATCCGATGTGCGCCTCTCAATCTTGCAATTGATGTTTTGTCTCTTGTAATGGGTCTATCGTAGAACACATCCTTCCAGGGTTGGATGTTTCTCTCATTATGCAAGGAGTTTGTTTTAGTTTGTTTCATTAATCTAGGTTACAGCGAAAAACTTTTAAAGCAAATGATAATTACACTGAAAAAAACCGTTTACTATGAATATCATCATGTGCTAGGAAAAATGTGTCGGGCCTATTTTGTTTTTATAGTGAAAGCTTTTGCAGTGATTGTCATTCGTAGTAAAGACTTTTGCAGTAATTATCATTTGCAGTCAGTGGCGGATTTAACACTTAAGGGGCCTGAAGCGTTACAAATTTTGGGACCTCATAGTATAAATCAATTACTACACCTTTTATTTTTTTTATCAAAAATTAAGTACATATAATTATTAATATCAGGTGCGAATTTACGGGGGGGGGGGGGGAAGGAGAATATGTCCTCCTCAAGATTTTTTAAATAAACCAACTTCGTCTCATGCCGCAGTCACACGAGTGTGAAATTGGCGTTTTTGTACGTGTTACACACTATACTTTATCTACGATCACAAAAACGTAATAAAACACCAAAAGCTAGGAAAAATTCCTCTGATACCGTATTGCTCGAGAACTACTGAACCAAATTAAATATTTTAAAAACGTGCAAATAGTAAATTTATTTCTACATGCAACAGTAAAATATCATATTTCTAATTGATATACACCGTTTAGTCTAAGTTTACGTTCACGTCAAAGATATAACAGTAGTGACGTAAGAGTACAACCAACTGTGCAAATAATAACTTTCAAAATTGAATTTTATGAAGAAAGATTATTTGCTTTATCGAAAATAATAAAATTTAATTTTCATATATTTGGTAATACATTTATTTATAGAATAAATACAAATAGGTTTTTAAACCAAAACGTAATTTGTTAATTTAATGAGAAAATATCTTAGAATATAAAACTGTAGGAAGGAACATACGACCGGGATGTGGTCTCAATATGGCGGAGTAGGTGTTTCCGGTTTTGTAATGAGAGATTTTCATTGGCGGTTCTCACTGTCTCGAAATGCACACATAAACTACCTAACCTCAATTTTAAAACATAGTATTTTGAAATTAATCTTAGAAATTAAATTAAATTTTACATTTAATATTTTAAACAAACGAATACTTATGAAAAATGTAATTCCCTTCTTCGTATTTGTCGGAGTTTGAGAAAAAAGCAGATTTAGGTGGTGTCTAATGGCGGCCAGTGTGACGTCATATCCGTCGCCTTTAAACCTCATTGTTCCGGGTAGTTACGCTCCTTCCTACAGTTTTATATTCTAAGGAAAATACACATTTATTTCAACAGAAAAACAGGTTGGTGCACCTGTGTAAACTACACGCTGTATTGTCAAATTTATTTCTTGTGTTTTCTAAGTTCGGTATACAATAGTTTGTTACCTATTTTGTATTTACAATTGCATTAACTGAATAGAATTCTAGAGAGTTTCTCAAGCACTGAGAATATATCTTAAGATTGTTTCCAACATTTCATTTGTGGAAGAAGTTTCCAGTCCAAAGAGGAAACGAAATCGAAAACAAACTGCAGAGATTGATCCCCTGTAGAGGCAAATATTAGCAATGAAATTTATGAAATACATATATAAGAACAGTAAGTACCTGACGTTATGTGTGTGGCTGTGCTCTTCAATTGATATACCACATTTGAATACAGGAGAACATGTATCACTTAAAGCCAGCCTCGGTAGATTAGTGGTTTGCATGTTTGCTTCATAATCCAAGGATCGCAGGTTCGATCCCCGACCGAGCTGGTAATTTTTCATAGCGGAGAAAAATTAAAAACATGCCTTCTTTTCGGATAGGAAGTAAAACTGTAGGTCCCGTGTCAATGCGATGTTTGGCACGATAAAGATCCCTACTGGGGGTGGAATTCCCCCAGATTCGGCTAAATTGTAGTAGGGTCGGCCAAATGATCATAGCAATCGGTGCCACGAGGTACGAAGGATGCTCCGCTTTCCTGATTCCTCGCCCAAAAACAACAAACAACAGACAAACATGTATCACTTAATATTTTATCAAAAAAATTGAAATCCAAGTTCCTGTATGAAGGAAGTAGAAGTTCTTTATCCAATGCCTTACGACAAATTGGATTCGTATACTATAAGAATGACCATCCAAGACAAGGGAAGATGGGGGTAATGGATGGGGATAAACAAAGTCATACTGTTCATAAGAGAATAATTCTTTTAAAAACGTACACTGAAAATATGCAGCAAAGGTGTTGGATCAAACAAGGAATATCCAATTCCATATGGCAACAGCGCATAGTCTGACGTCATAATTTAGTAATGCCGTGAACATAAACTTACACTAAATAACGTAAATATCTTATTTTTATCAGACGATACATAATAAAAGGTACCCATTTTTAGGGACAATTTAATTGAGAGTAAAATTTTTTTTCTCAGAAAGTATATCTCATATATCTATGAGATTTTTGTAGCGATTGGAAAGAAACCTTGCGGTTGTTATCCTATTGATTTTCGGACAAAAAAGTGTTTGATTTAAGATTTATATGCAAAAATATCGAACTATGCGTTCTTGTTTATTAATGCCTTGGTAGTGCAATGTCTGGCGTGCCGGACTTTCACCCAAGCGGCCCGGGTTCGACTCCCGGTGCTGGCAGATCTGGTTAAGGTTTTCTGCAGTTTCCCTAAGCTGTAACACAAATGTGGGATTTGCGCTGTTCCATCTATAAGTCGGCTGCAGCCGCACATTGGGCCTACATAATAATAATAATCGCCCCCTCCCTCCCGCACAAGCTTATAGCTTCTGGGGCCTTGGTTTAGGTTATGGGTTGTAGTAATTATTATATTATTATTATTATAATGGAGATAGCGTCAGATTTTTTTCGCTAAATTAAGACTTTTCATATGTAGACATTATTTTCTTTAAAAAAATGTTTCGAATTTTAACAATAAAAGTGCAATAACAAAAGTACCGTTTTTTTTGTCGAAAACGCTTGTTATCAAAAATCATTTTCTGTTTCCGTATTTTTATTATTAAAATTAGGAAGATTTTTTTGAAAAAAATATTGTCTATACATGAAAAGTGTTGATTTGGCGAAAAAAAGTTGACGTTATTCTCTATTAATAAACAAGAACGCATAGTTTTCTACTTTTACACATAAATGTTAAATAAGACGCTTTTTTGCATGAAAATTAATAGCATAAGAACCGCAAGGTTTCTTTATAATCCATACAAAAATCTTATAGATCTATGACAAATACTTTCTGAGAAAAAAATTAGTTAACTTACTTTCAATGAAATTGTCCCTAAAAATTGGTACCTTTTATTGCATATCGTCCGATAAAAACAAAAGTATACCGGAATAGTATACCGGTAGAAATATAATATTGTAATGTTGTATGTAGAAATAAATTTACTATTGGCTCGTTTTTAAAATATTTAATTTAGTTCAGTAGTTCCCGAGCAATACGCTTTCAAAGTCAGAGGACTCTAGAAGAAAAATTGATAGTAGAATATGGTTTGAGATTGAGATGCTGGATTGCCAAAAGTAGACAATGCCCACAGTTTGTGGAAAACAGGTGTTAGTTGTAAAAATTAAGAAATCCGTATAACGCAATGTAATAATCGTTTATTATTTAAAATGAATACTGAAATTTGAACAATTATTTAAATTGATAATAATAGTTTTGTTGGTGTCTTCAATTTTTTAAATGTCATAGACGCATTTTTAAATGTATTTTGGACGTCGTGTTTTTCCGCCGCTGCTTTTGTGTTAATGTAAGTAAATCATAATCTCAATTTTACAAATACATTGAATACCTAATGCTTCATTTGAATGTAATTTGAAATAATAAATTCCCAAAACATTTTTAGAGTTCCATGTAATACACCGGCTATTCTAAATTTATGGACTAAAACCATCGTTAAATCAATTTTATGTTAATTCAATAACAATTTTTGTAATAACTTTATATGGTAATAATAACGTTATATGCTGTTAGTCAACACAGTAGCTCAGAGGTAGAGATGTCGCTCAGAAAGTGGAAGGCCCAGGGTTCGATTTCCAGCTGGAGTGATAATTTTTTCTATATTATTTCTATATGAAGTTGCATTCAAAATGTAATTTAAAGTAAAGTATTACGTTTTTTACATGTTTAAGAACGAAGATATATTGTTTTCCAGTTGCATTGCATATCGGTAATGTTAAGATTTTTTAAAAATTGTTTCAACATTGGGAAATGACAAATGACATTAAGGAACTTCACCCATTCGAAACCATGGCACAGTTCCCCTTCCCCGAATGTAAGTTGGACGACAGAGACATGATGACACGATACATTCCTTGCAGGTCTGCTGCGAAACTGTATATTCTGTTACAAAATTTTACCTATCACTCTGAATGCTTGCCTTTTCGTACAAAACTCTATATTGCGTCGACCGTGCACCTGTTTTACGCTCCTATACACGATACGAATTGTTGTTCTCACATGTTTCACTATTCTCGACAAAGTTCCCATGCCAATAATTTTTATTTGTCGCATGTCCACTGCGATCCTGGGCAACGGTCCTTTGCTGGGCCCCCTCACTTGTGGGGCCTGGGCCGTCCGCTTCCACCGATTGTGCGTAAACCAGCCACTGTTCACCAAATGTCCATCAGAAACCATTAATTCAAGAAATTAGTCATCATAGTAGTCGGATGAACGCGCTGATTGAGCGAGAAGACCAGCATTCGGACCGACAGAGATGATACATTACTCGCAGGTCTCCTGTGAAACAGTATACTCCGTTACAATATTATACCTATCGCTCTGAGTACTTGCCTTTTCGTACGAAACTCTAACGCGTCAACCGTACACTTTTTTTACCAGTCTGTACACGATATGATCTGTTTCTTGTTTCACTTTTTTCGAGAAAGTGAATTTCCACGCCAATAATTTTTATTTGTCGCATGTCCATTGCGGCGGTCCTTGGCAGGAGGCCTCTGCGGGGCCCCCTGACTTGTGGGGCCTGAAGCGGCCGCTTCAAACGCTTGTGCCTAAATCCGCCACTGTTTGCAGTAAAGAGTTTTTGCTATAATTGACTTTCACAATAAAGACTTTTGCTGTAATTGTCAGTTTCAGTAAAGGGTTTTTGCTGTCGTGCTGTTTGCAGTAATGACTTTCGCAGGAATTTTTGGTGCCTCACCTCCGATACAATTAAAATGTAATGGACCCAGTATCTACACCTATTTTTGCAATACTTGTTGGAAATTTCTTAAAAATTGGAAACTTTCTAAAACAAGTGCAATTTAAAATTAACAATAATCTTCATTACCTTAGCACCCGTTGATGTTGTTACTACATTTATATAGCCTAACCAGTTTAATAAACATTTATGCTTCGCCGTAAACCAAAAACATTAATTTGACATGTTGGAATTCGATTCAGAATAGGAATGTTCGAATCTTCATTATACATCAATCTGTTATAAGAGTATAATGAAATCATTATATAATGCTTCATTATCAAACAAATTATACAAAATCGGCATGTTAAACATTTTGTTCGTACAGAATAATGTCTTGCCTAAATTTTTTGGGTTTTTTATAGTATGTCACAATTTGTGAAAGAAATTTACTTCTAAAAGTTGAATGTTATAAATAAATTAAAATAGAATATTCTAGAGATTATAAGATTGGTGTAGTAAATGCAGAAGAAGCAACGTACGAGGACTGTCTGATGGGAAATAAGTCTCGGATAGTAAAAAACATTTTTGGTTTTTAAAGCAAATTTGAGTTTTCAATATAATGCCTCTTAAGTTCGATACAACTTTCACATCTATCATACAATCTTCAATCGCCCAGAAAATAGTTTGAAGATTGATCTGCAAAATGATTGTTAACTGCTATTTGTATGTCGTTTTCTGTATCAAAACTTCTTCCCTGTAAGTGCTGCTTTAGATTATAATAGGAAGAAGTCCCTCAGGGCCAGGTCAGGACTATACGGCGAGTGGTTCATTTTCTTAAACCCAGACTCTTTCGCTGCAAAATACCCCGTCTAAGCTTTCCCATTCGCTTTAATTTATTTCTTTCTGCACTTTTATTAGTGCACTTTTATTCGAAAGTAGAGGTTTCAAGCTTTAAAATGAGCCCCTGCTGGCCTTTCTAAGTTGAACCAATATTTGGACCTAGCCAGTGGTTGAGTTTATATAAAAAAATGCTAATGATATTTATAAAGAATTGTCGACGGCATATCTATAGCCCACATCTTCTTATGCAACTGTTGGACTTGGCTATTTCAGCAAGGAAGCGAATCCATTTAAGATGAAGAGCATCCAGATTCATTGTTTACTGTAATCACTCAACAAAACTATTTGTTTACTACTACGAAACAAATGGACCCAGGCGAGTACAATTTCCTATGTTTATCCAAGGAATACACATATGAGTAGCAGTAAAATCAGCACCACGCAGCTATTTCTTATAGGGTAGGCTCATTTTCTGTCAGACAACCCTCGTATATACTACTATGCAGATTAGGTTAGTTATTTATACTCAGTGTCAACCAAAACAAAATCAAAAGATTTAGCATTTTTTGCTGTACCGAAACACACATGTGCAAAACGGTTAAAGATTGGATTTTTAATTAGTGCCTAAGTACATACATACAACGTACCCAAAAATCAAGACTACACGACCTTTTGCAAGGCATTATGTACTTGGTGACTGTACTATATTCATATATCTAGCCCGTTTTACTCTCCATATATGTTCTCTTTCTAACCCACAGGCCACTATGTAACTGTCTCGTTCGCACTAACGTTTTTTGTTCTGGCAGACAGGTAGTGATGGAATTTGGTTCTGGCTTCTTATATTACCTATCCTACATATATTTTCTTTATAAATCTCAAGACTTTTAAAACAACAAAAAATTGTATTTTCTTAAATAAACATTTCAGCGTTCTGGCAACATTTAAGAGGGGCAAAATGTTCTGACAATAATTTTTATAAATAAAGAATACTATCGAAAGTATAACCTCCTGAAATTTCATGACTATTACACTCTAAAAAATTACCGGTGAATTATACCCTAAAAAATGGAGACAACTATGTTACCTCCATTTTTTGGGGTAAATTTACTTCAAAGTGTAATTTTCATAGGAAGTGGGGAAATTTCAACATTAGGTTAAATTTGCATTGTAATGTTTCCTTTTTAAATAAATTTACAGGTTAAAATTACAATCTCAATGTAATTTTACATTTTAACATTAAAACACCTGTGTAAAGTTACATGACAAAGTTAATATTTCATGGCAATAGTACTTTTCAGGGTTAAAATACAAATGTGAAAATACTTCTTGAATGTAACGATGACTTGCGAAAGTACTTGCAAATTCAATCGTTCCTCTGGGAATTGTATGAAACAAAATAAAATCAAAGTAATTTTTATTGAACGTATGTACTTATATAAAATATAAGACATTAACAGAACTTCTTTTCAGGGGCTTTCGGAAATATTTGGTCTCTCAAAGACATTCAGATAAAGTTTCGATTCCACCTAGAAAATTAAAAAATTATAAATTATATAAACAATTATACACGAGTACCTTTCTCAATTACAGTTATGCTAGTTTATTTCGAATTCTTCAATTTTTGATTCATCCTAGAAAAACATTAAATTAAATATTTTTATTTTATTGGTTTAAATTTGTAATTTTAACATATAGGTACTTACCGATTATTATTTTTTAACTTCTACTATAAAATAAAATTCTTCCCATCTTCGGTCATACTTGTAAATATTTGCCTTTAATAAATCCGCACTACACTACAACGAAAAACAAAATATTAATGAGCAATGAACACTTCGTTCGGTATCGATAGAGTACGCCTCGCCGAAATCATAAAAGAATGGTACACACCATTCTGACCATTCCCCAAAAAGCCTATTTGGACTGTTCATAATGGATTCCTGAATTCTTTCACGAAACGAAGGTCACAAACAAGTGCGATCAGCGAAATAGCATCTCAACGGTTAAAAACATATTAAGGGTAAAATTACACTATTCTTGTTCAAGTTCATCTTATCTTTAATATTACACTAAAAATGAATTAAGTTATTGAGCAATTATACATTTGTAAGGAAAAAATTGTCTGAGTTATGTAAATTTATATTATGGATAGTGATTTTAACCAGTTCAATGTAGTAGAATTACTTATATTAGTATAATTTTACATAATTACAGGGCATTTTACCACAAATAGTAAAACTACTAAATGTATAGGTAAAATTAATTTTAGGGTAAAAATACCGCAAATAATAGCGAAAAGTTACCTCTTTCCCAAGGTAATTTTACCTCATTTTTTACAGTGTACTTTAAATAAATTGAATCTTATTTGTCACCCTCTTAGTAATTTTGGGGGTAGTATACCCCAGCCGCAGGGGCTACCAGAATCAACCTTTATTGTTCAGCAGGTATACGGGTGGGGCAAAAGTCCCGCAACGGCCAAATATCTCCCGAGAGGAAGGTTTTTTAAAAAAATGTTTCAGGCAAAAGTTGTATGGCTTTGAAAGAGGAATCATTTGCATACAAAACCATCTCCCACCCCTTCACCCCCTCCTGAGGGGTGGGGGTAACTTTTAAATTTTAAATGGCCAACCCTATTTTTTTTTGCTGATTAATATTCTCTAAGAAAAAACAAGAACTTTTGTCCGAAAAATTTTTTTTAAAAAGACGAATTTTGCGATTGACCCAACGAACAAACTTTGGATATTCCAAAATATTCCGACTCTTTTACGCGAAAATGACGGGGTTTTCAGAAAAATTACAAGAGGTAAAAAAGGCTTAGAATTTTGCAAAAAATCTAGGAAAAAAAAATAAACAAAAAAATTTTTGAACAATTTTTGAAAAAAAACATGATTTTTGAAAATGTGCACACGTTTACATTTTACCTCCTGGATTAGCGATGCACACTCAACTCAAGTGGTAATGTGTGTGGGTCTTGTAAGTCGAGGAGAACATCCAGTGATATTGCAGGTTTTCTTAGTCCGGATCTCGACTGATCTTCAACGGAAGCTGCTTGATGAACTCTTAGTGAACGAGGAATCCACAAAACCACAGAAGAGACTGACCTGTCTCCTCATATCGGTTAGCTGCTCGCATCACGGTAGTTTTGTTGAGCGGGCGAGGACGAGTCGGATGCAGCTGGTTACAGAGATTTGCAGTTTCCTGGTAAGAGCGTTGTCTATCTCCGTACCCACGCAATATCAATTAATGATATTAATTTTATTAATTAATTTTTAATTAATTAATTAATTAATTCTCGTTTAATGAGACCCATGCTTTTGCAATACGATTTTGCAAAACAATTTCTTGTGAATTTGAGTTGCAAGAAATTGTTAATTTAAAAGGAGTTGCAAGACTGAGTTAATATCCAGTCGTTGATACGTGGTGATTTTCTCGCAATTCAAACTGCCAGGAAATTGTTTTGCAAAATTGTATTGCAAAACCATGGCTCTCACTAAAAGAGAAAGAATTGAAGTATTGATATTGCGTGGGTACGGAGATAGACAACGCTCTTACCAGGAAACTGCAAATCTCTTTAACCAGCTGCATCCGAATCGTCCTAGCCCGGTAAACAAAACTACCGTGATGCGAACAGCTAACCGATATGAGGATACAGGTCAGTTTTTTCTGTAGTTTTATGAATTCCTTGTTTTCTAAAGATTATTTCTTGTGTTCATCAAACAGGTTCCGTCGAAGATAGGCCGAGAACGGGACGACCAAGAACAGCGACAGATCCCGGAACATCATTGAATGTTCTCCTCGAATTCCAAGAAGATCCACACACATCAAGACGTCGGGTGGCTCAGGCAGAGGATATCAGCATCAGGTCTGTGGGTAGGATTTTGAAGACACACAAATACCACCCATACAAGATACACTTGGTGCAAGAGTTGACGGAGTTTGACTTCGATTTAAGAGTGGAGTTTTGTGAGTTGATAATGCAGCGATACGATGATAACCCAATGACATTTTTCTGGACGTGTTTTTCGGATGAAGCGAAATTTGAATTGGACGGCAACGTGAATCGTCATAACAGCAGATATTGGTCCGATGCAAATCCACACTGGATGAGAGATTCTCACACTCAGTGGAAGCAAAAAATCAATGTTTGGGCTGGCATTTTCCGACATCAGATTGTGGGCCCGTTCTTCTTTGATGAGAATCTGACAGCTGAGCGATATTTGAGGCTGCTTCAAGAAGAAATCGTTCCTGCTCTTCGTGGGATCGTTGGAAATCAATTCAATTTGGTCAATTTTCAGCAAGACGGAGCACCAGGTCATTTTGGGCGGCAAGTACGTGCCTATCTGGATGCAACATTCCCTGGGAGATGGATTGGTCGGAGAGGAGAAATTGAATGGCCGCCACGATCACCAGACCTGACACCCCTTGATTTCTTCTATTGGGGTTATTTAAAAGATCGCGTGTACCAGACGAAACCTGATAGCATAGACGATCTGCGAGGTAGGATATTGGAAACCTCAAATGCCATTACGCCAGAAATGATAGCAGATGTTCTGGAGACTTTCTATCAGCGACTGGCTCATTGTCAAACAGTGGAAGGTGCTCAGTTTGAGCATCTGATCAAATAATTAGCAGGGCAGCGGAGGTTTGGAGTCGATAAATACCGGGGGAGTGACGAACCTCGGGGTCCTTCAATGCTTCCTGATTAAGAAAAACGGCCCTTTTCAGGGCCACTATGATGTGTGAAATCCTCCCTGGAACCTCCACGTGGTACACATTGGGTAACGCTAATCCAGGAGGTGAAATATGAACGTGTGCACATTTTCAAAAATCATGTTTTTTTTTTCAAAAATTGTTCAAAAATTTTTTTGTTTATTTTTTTTTCCTAGATTTTTTGCAAAATTCTAAGCCTTTTTTACCTCTTGTAATTTTTCTGAAAACCCCGTCATTTTCGCGTAAAAGAGTCGGAATATTTTGGAATATCCAAAGTTTGTTCGTTGGGTCAATCGCGAAATTCGTCTTTTTAAAAAAAAATTTTTCGGACAAAAGTTCTTGTTTTTTCTTAGAGAATATTAATCAGCAAAAAAAAATAGGGTTGGCCATTTAAAATTTAAAAGTTACCCCCACCCCTCAGGAGGGGGTGAAGGGGTGGGAGATGGTTTTGTATGCAAATGATTCCTCTTTCAAAGCCATACAACTTTTGCCTGAAACATTTTTTTAAAAAACCTTCCCCTCGGGAGATATTTGGCCGTTGCGGGACTTTTGCCCCACCCATAAGATTTAGTACTTAAATTTTCAAGACAGTTGAAATGACAACTAGAAATATATTGCTGGCTTTTCCTCTATATGAAAGTCCAAATAAAAATGGCCAATCTTTGATTCCAACGAGTAAAATGCACTTGAAGTGACTGATGGAACAAATGCAAAAAACGTCACGATGAGTGGTTTTCAGCCAGTCAGAGACGAGATTGAACTTTATTTTTATTGCTATTTCCATTTTTTTCTTTTGTGGTTCATTTTTACTGGTTGTCATCTATGACTGAGCGCCACCGCCACTACTAGGCCCTTTAATTAGTACCTTTCAATGATCTGGGGTTTATATATTTAGACTTTTTTTGTTCAGTTCACCGGGGTGGATATACGAGTTTGTCCCAATCAGGCTCGATCATATATTGAAGTGCTCTTAGTCTAACCGGTTATTACTTGAAGTTTTATTTATTTATTTAGTTACTTCCAACAAAACGGGCATTGCCCAGTTACATTGTGGGGGAGTTCCGCATTACAATTATAATTATATACATATAGAAAGAAAACATATTATAGTAATACAAAACAATGGAAAGTAAACAAAAGTTATTTACTGAAAATTGGAATGCAACGAGATATGTATATCTGATAACTAAACGTTATTAAGTATATTGAATACTGAATTCCTAAACGATATGAGGGATGGATCGAATAAATCAAAATTAATTTAAAAACTGATAGAGTTGATGGTTGTGGCCATTCGCGTTATTGGAGAAAAAAGTCTTGCAATTGTTCTATACCTTGAAATGAACAAGAGGCTTCGAGGTCGGGACCTATGTGCTGGTACATATAACTGCACCAAAGGCAGCAATTTGGGACAGTCTACTCTATTATTTAGAAGCTTATAAATAAAGCAGATGTCTCCCAATTGCCTTCTTTTATGTAACTTGATTATACTAAATTCATTCCTAACGTCCTGATATTCATTATAATGAGGATATCTGCCATGAGCTTTAAAGTGTAGATATTTAAAAAACTTATTATGAACAGTTTCAATTTTATTTTGATATGTATTTATGCTAGAATTCCATACTACTGATGCAAACTTTAGTTTCGATCTTACCAAGGAATTGTACAATAATTGTATCATTGTTGTATTTTTAAAATCTTTCGTAGCTCTTATTAAGAAACCAAGATTTTGTGTCGCTCCATTTACTATGTCATTGATGTGACAATCCCATTTTAAATCATTCTTAAGGTAAACTCCTAAGTGCGAAAAACTAGAGATTTGTTCTAAGTAGTTGCCATTAATGGTATATTGATATTGACTTGGATGCTTTCTTAATGTGAATGTCATAGTTTTACATTTGTTGATGTTAAGACTTAATTTATTCATATTACTCCAATGCATTAATGAATTAACATTGCTTTGTAGTGTTTGATAATCATATGTATATATATTAGTAATTTCTTTATATATCTTGACATCATCTGCAAATATAAGATAGTCACATTTCTGAATACAGGATGGGAGTTCATTAATAAATAACAGAAAAAGCAGAGGCCCCAAATTACTGTCTTGTGGCACACCCGAATATACCAAGAACTTTGACGATTGAATTCCTTGTACTTGAACAAATTGAAATCTACTATGCAAGATCTAAAAAATTGTAACAAATCTATAGAAAAACCATACTGATACAATTTACGTAATAATATATCGTGGTTAACAGAATCAAAAGCTTTAGAAAAATCCGTGTAAATTACATTCGCCTGTCATCCTCTATAAATTATACTACTAATAAACTCTATATAAGTTATAAGATTTATTTCAGTAGATGTTTTATTTATGCTGAAGCTCTGTTATTTCATTTTTTAAGGTACTATATAATTTAATATGTATTAAGTGTTCAAATATTTTCGCTGGCATGAAAAGTATAGATATATGTCGATCATTCGTAACTTTACATTTATCACCTGACTTATCTACTTGTATAACTTTGGTTATTTTCATTTATCCAGAAAGGTATTTGTTCTTAGAGCGATTATATAATACTGTTAAAGGATAACTAAGGAAATCCCGGCACGCTTTAAATATATACGGAGGTATTAAATCTGAGCCTACAGATTTTTTCGGCTTAAGTTTTTGCATTACCGCCTCAACCTCTTGGACATTTACTGTATATAGAATGTTATGCTATCAGTATTACTATTTATGGTTGCATTTAGGTTGGGTTCCGATATTATTTGATTAATGTTATACGTCGAGTCGTTACTGTACACGAATTTAAAATGTTCCGCAAATAAATCTGAAATTTCAGTTGGATTGTTAGTCACTTTTTCTTCAAATTGAAAGTTACCTAATTCAAAGTTGTTACGACGTTTTCTATTTACATAATTCCAAAATTCGTTTGTATCGTGCATGATGTCTTGTTCTATAGATGTGACGTATTCGGTATAAACTGCCTTTATATCCCTTTTAACCTTTTTACGTATTTTGCAATATTCTTTATATATAGTATTATCATATTAAGCAGTTATGTGCATTATTTTTCATCTCGCTCCTGCTGTATGCCATTTATATATGTTTCAGCTTTTCAGGCTCTGAAGGCCCATGGCTTTAGAAAGTTCCTTCTTCCATTGCTTTCTATCCTTGGCTACTTCTACCCATCTCCTTAGCTTTAATCTCTGTAAATCTTCCTTCACACAATTATCCCAGTTGTGCCTCGGTCTTCCTCTTTTTCTTCTGCCTTCTGGATTTTCCTGATAAATTTTTTTGACTGTTCTATCTTCTGGGAGTCTAACTAAATGACCTAGCCATCTTAGTCTGTTTCTTCTAACGATCTACGTTACTGTATTTTCTCCATAGATCTCTTCTATTTCTTTGTTTGTCCTTCTTCTCCAGCTGTCTTCTTGTTTGACTCCGCCGTATATTCTGCGCAATATTCCTCTTTCCCATATTTCTAGTTTGTTTTCTTCTTTCTTTGTCAGGTTCCATGTCTCACTTCCATACAGTAGCACTGGTAACACTATTGTTTTATAAACTGTTATTTTTCTCCTCCGCGATATTGATTTACTCACAAACATTTTCCGAAACGCACTAACTGATTTCGTTGCTGCAGCTATTCGTTCGTCTATTTCTTTTTGGATTTTGCCATCATCTGTAATTTCCGTTCCTAAATACACTACACTATCCACTCTGTCTAGTTTTATATTTTTATCTCTTGTACGCAATTCCAGTTTGTTGACCAAACACCACATATTTTGATTTGTTTCCGTTTATTTTTAGTCCCACTTTTTCTGCTTCTTTTGCGAACTTACGCACTACTTCTTTTAATTTTTCCCTTGTTCTTGATATAATGACAACATCATCGGCATATGCTAATATCTGATGAGAGTTTTTGAAAATAGTTCCTTTCATTTGGATTTTACTTCTGCTTATCACCCCTTCCACCGTTATGTTAAACACTAAAATACTAAATACTGTATGCTATTTAAAATTCCTAAATTTTTAACAATTGGGACGTACTATAAAAAACTCGATTTTGTATTTATCAATTTTTTTCCTAAAACAATGTTTTGTTTGCTGCTTCCACCCATAACTGGAATGAATTGACTCGGCTGTTCTCAACCTTTCCATATTTGGGACCCAACTTTCTCATATTTTTTTCTATGTCTATTTTTCTTTTGCCACTTATATGTGGCAACAAGTCTAAAATTCTACATGAAAGCAAAATTATCCCACATTTGGCAGCACTGTCGCATTGCATTTCAGAGAAGTTCCGATCTACGACATTTGTATTGTATTAACAAAATGTACCTCTTCTTATTTTGGTTTCAATAATAAGTTTCTCAAATATTCCGAATCCCTCCTGAAAGGAAAAAGGCAGGATATAAAAGTAAAACAACAATTACGAAAGAAATTATCTATTTCATAATCATAGTAAATTTTTCAATTCTGGAGTGATAAATAAAATTGCAAATATTTTATCGATATCACAGAGTACCTTTTTTCTTAATAAATTGATTTTTAAAATTCGTTCTTCTCCTCTCTCTTTACTGATTTAAAATATGCATATAAATTACACATACACACAATTTGTTTTCAAAAACATATATACTCGATGGCACTTACAAATGAAAACAAAAATTAAATTCACACACAAAATAAAAGGTAACTTTAAAATTAAAATTGACTAGCACAAGGAGAATAACAATAATTATTATTAT
The DNA here is from genome assembly GCA_929113105.1 of Agrypnus murinus. Taxonomy (NCBI): domain Eukaryota; kingdom Metazoa; phylum Arthropoda; class Insecta; order Coleoptera; family Elateridae; genus Agrypnus; species Agrypnus murinus. The sequence goes on from OV816027.1 coordinate 113,230,892, forward strand.
ATAAATTATATATCTAAAATCCTTTCTTTTTAATTTTTTAAAGCTAAGCTTAATACTAAAATTTTATTATTATAATTGTAAAATATAGGAGATTTCTCTTTCTTCAATAAATGAACAATATTTTATCGACAAATTGCATATGGTAACCATAATTTAAAATATATTTAACGTGTAAAATAAATACACAAAAGTATAAACTAGCATTAAGTGACAATTAATGCAGGGATAGGAAATGAAAAAATATTTCTTCATATGAACAATTTTTATCGTAGTATATTCTGACTTTAAAAATTCTACAAGCACTTTAATTATGCTTCTTTCAGATTTGACAATAATAAAGCAATAAATATATCTGAAAGGCACCTTCTAAATTTTGCTTACAAGGGAATTAACATAAGTGTGAATCAATTTTATTAATCAAGTCATATTCCAGCAAACATTTATCATGATTCTATCATTAATGAAACATTAAATTGGTACTTCACACTTGAGGTAGTGTCCTTGTTTGTATTACTAGCAATCGTTCACATGAGAAAGATTTAGTTCTACTTAAAATTAGCCTCCTGATTATTCAGTTACAATTAAAAAAATTTTGTATATGTATACAGAGCATTTGTAAATCTTAGTATCAATTATTTTAATAAATGCATAAAAAAATGGATGTCCATTTTTGATTCAGAAATATAGTTCATCCAACTAGGATGATAGCATGGCAAATCCTAGTTGCATAAACTCTATAGTACAGGAAGAAGAATGATAAAATGGTATGCAATATATACGAGGATAGACTGGAATGTTTCTAGAATGAACCACAAGATGGCGTTATGCGCGCGTGCTAATTAGAGTTCCTCTATAATAATATTAAATAATAAGAATAAGAGTTGGGACATGAACGATGCCCGATTTTAATTGGCTGGATCCAATGTCAAGAAGTACATGATGTTAATAGTCTGCCACTTTATTTTTTAGATTGTATAACAAAATTTACATTACTTTACATCCTAATACACATTTTTCTTTATAGTATTAAATTAACTTAATATTAATATGTATTTTTTATTAGTAAATAAATATTAAGAGTATTATAATAATGTTGAATCAAAGAATTTATTGACATCGGTCTACATATTTTGTCAAGAAACAATTTGTCAAATCAAACAACTGAAAGTTGATAGGTGAAAATACTTTATGAGAAATCAAGTCGTTCTTGACATTGGATCCACATGTCCTAACTCTTATCTTGTATAACCTATTATTATTATATAGGAACTCTAGTGCTAATCACTTCGTTCATACAACGGTTGTCAAGTTTTCAAACAGATTGAATATAAACACAAGCCGTTACTATCGATTCAAGTAAACAATTTGTGCATTTTCTTGTTTGTTTGTTTGTTTTTGGGCGAGGAATTAGGATGACGGAGCATCCTTCGTACCTCATGGCACCGATTGCTATGATAATTTGGCCAACCCTACTAGAATTTAGCCGAATCTGGGGGAATTCCACCCCCCAGTAGGGATCTTTATCGTGCCAAACATCGCATTGACACGAGACCTACAGTTTTACCTCCTATCCGAGAAGAAGGCATGTTTTTAATTTTTCTCCGCTATGAAAAATTACCAGCTCGGCCGGGGATCGAACCTGCGATCTTTGGATTATGAAGCAAACATGCAAACCACTAATCCACCGAGACTGGCGTGCATTTTCTTAATCATGAATAAAAACGAATTCTATGCAGTGATAAAACATTTCTTTTTTAAAGGTTTAAATGCTAAACAAATAAAAACGGAGTTAGATGAAGTTCATGATGAGTCTTCGCCTTCGTATGCAACAGTTGCAAACTGGGTTGCTGAATTTAAACGCGGTAGAACAAGCATAGAGGATGCACCACGTTCTGGCAGACCAGAAACAGCTACTGATGACAATTGAAAAAGTCCATGACATCATGACGAAGGATCAGCGAATAAAGTTGAGAGAGATAGCAAAGAAAGTAAGCATTTCATACGACCGTGTACTTTGCATCTTACATCAACATTTGGACATGAGAAAGCTTATTGCTAGATGGGTGCCGCGTCTGCTGACAATCGACCAAAAGCGAGTTCGAACGACCATTTCTCAGAAATGTCTAGACATGTTCAAACGTAATGAAAAACAGTTTTTGCGACGTTTTATAACTGTTGACGAAACGTGGATTCACCACTACACTCCGGACACCAAGGAGCAGTCAAATCAATGGACAACACGTGGTGAGCCAACTCCAAAGAAGGCAAAGACGATTCCGTCTGCTGGGAAAGTCATGGCTACCGTATTTTGGGATTCCCGAGGAATAATTTTTATTGTCTGCTTGCAACACGGGAGGACAATAACGTGCGAGTATTATCGTTATTAGACAGACTGAACAACGAAATCAAATCTAAAAGGGCTCATTTGGCAAAGAAAAAAGTCTTGTACCACCAGAATAACACCCCATCCCACAAGTCGGCAATTGCGATGGCGAAACTGCACGAACTACGATTCCAGTTAATTGAACATGCATCCTATTCGCCAGACTTGGCTCCGTCGGATTCCTGCTTGTTCTCAAATCTCAAGAAATGGCTGGCTGGAAAGAAATCTTCATCGAATACTGAAATCATCGAAGCGATAAATAGATATTTTGAAGGTTTGGATAGTTCTTATTTTTGTGAAGGGCTGGAGGGTCTTGAAAAGCGTTTGACTAAATGCGTAGAGCTGAAAGGAGACTATGTAGAAAAATAAATACGATTTTCCCCAAAAAGTTGTTTTTCCGTCTTGTTCTAGAAATTTCTCTATCTATTCTCGTATATGTTGTTCTTTATGAATCAGTGGGCTGAATCACACAAGAAATATTTTATTTTGGTAGAATTGCAAATCTCAAAATGTTACAGATAGAGATTGTGTAAAACAGCATAAAAAATTACTTTGTTTTGGATTTTCTTTTAATTTTTGATTATTCCTTTTAAACTTTTTTACTTTTTCAAATACCCTGTATATGTTCTTTTATACAGTCCTTACATTTTAAAAATAATAATAAAATCAGTTTAATAAAAGAAAAACCTTTAAATAATGGTAACATTTTGTTGAAGATGTAAACATCAAGGGTTAACATTTCAATACACCTGGAAATATTTAAATAAAAAAAAGTAGGTACAATTCAGTCAGTACTCAAAATTATTTAAAAAAATGAAATATTAACCCATTAATGTTTTTATAAAATTGTTATTCAAAAAGAGTTTGGTCTGGCTGTACATATTTTTATTTCACGATAAAAAAAATAATAGTTATAACTTCTTCCTTATTCTTTTTGTTTCTAATTATATTTGCGCAAAAATTTGTTTTATCCTACCTATCTTTGGTTACAACAGGCATGTCTTTTTATTTTAAATATACATTGTATTATTAAATACCTACTTAGGTGTAGTTTTATCGTTTTACATAAAAATTGATACACACCACCACTAAACTTTTATAAATGTTTCTCATTGAAGCACATCTAGAAGTTTGAAATGTCATTCATACAATAAAAAGGCAAACCAGTGTCTGGATCTTTACTAAAAAAAAAGAATAAATAAAAAGTAGGGGGAGATGGCGGGTTCTGGAACCACACCTCTAGCAGGCAACCACATATACACGCTAACATATGGGCTAATATACAGCTATCGTTCTCATACAGGGGCGTACAAGAGAAAAATATGAAAGAGGGCTTGAATTAAATGCTATAAATCAGGTCAGGGGTAAATATATCTTAATACTCACCCTGCTTCTACGTTTATGAATCGTTTTCATTCCCTTTCTTTATTATTAACATATTACTTTTACTCTCATTAAATTGGAATGCATGTGTAGGAGAGAGATACTAAAAGATCCTCCTTAAATGATACAACATAATGTATGGTTTATTCAACTATTTTCAAAATACATATCACATATGCAATTTATAGACTAAATAGAATAATTACATAGGTATAGGGTTTATATACAGACCTATATAATACAAGTTATACATGTAAACTTAACTAGTTTCTAAATTATCATCATTAGAAATCCCTTAATTTCCCCAAGCTAAGGTATTTATACATATCACATATACAATTTATAGATTAAATAAAATAATTACATAGGTAGAGGGTTGATATACACACTTATACAATACAAGTTATACATGAATACTTAACTAGTTTCTAAATTTTCATAATTAAAAATACAAAAACGGGTTCTAGGGAAAAGAAATTCTAATCAATAGTTAGAAATCGTATAATTTCCCCAAGCTAAGGTATCCCACCAGCGATAATATATCGTTTATCGTCTTTCCATGATAACGCTACCTTATTTTTTAATTCTGTATAAAGTTGGTGGCTGTATGAACGGAAAGATTGAACATGTCTATAAATATCTATACTGCGTAATACCACGTTTCTATAATCTTCCAAACCCAGTTCTTTCTTGATAACTTCCTTCTGGACACCTTTAGCTGTCTTGCTAAGCTTGCCCTCTACATCTACAGCATATGCTTTTGCCCCTGTTCCCAGAAACTCCCAGAGAATTCTACCCGCATATTCGTCCTTCAGTCTACCAATTATGGATTCATTCTGCGGAATTTCAAATTGATTATCAGCCTTAAAGTTTGATGTGTCATACTTGTACAAATATTTCTTCATGTCTTCATAAAAATCGTCTGTATACGTCAGCAGAATTAACGAATCGGTATCTGTGTACAGCAGCTGGACCTTGCTCCCGTATATTATTTTAATATGATTATAGTAAAAGTCATACATAATCTGTTTAGCCAGATCTAGCACGCAGAAACCAATATATATCGGCTTATCGTAGTGAACTTGTAGTTTTTCCATGTGAATAGCTACCAGATTCTCTGTAAAGATAGCACACTCTCTAATTGCGGTTTTGAAATTAACTTCTCAGCTCCTAGTCGTCTTCCATTATTTTCCCAGTGTGTAACTAGTCGTATATCTGATCTATTTTCTGTATTTTCCATCGTTTTCCCGAAGACTGAATTATTTAATAGTTTATAAAACATTTTCCCGAACTCACTCTTATCAGCATTTCGCATATCTGTGTTTAGGTCAATATACCTTTTTAACCACGGAGATTGTTTAAAATATAAAACACGGTGGATCTTTGTAACTTTCAATCCTGCTGCTATACACTGTTGTAAATCTCGGTAGTGAATTACATACATGCTCTTGTCAAATAAGTTGGGAGTTAGTTTTGACTGCTTCGAATTTTGCGGGATAATATTTTCCGGGCAGAATGGTAGCTGATCGTGATCATCGTGAAGTTCTTTCGGATAGTGCAAATCTACTTGTAAAATGTACCCAGTCTCAGATTTTTTCGGAATTTTTAAAACATTGAAATTTTCAGCTTCGTTATCTGTCAACCATGTAAACCCCGAATGCGGTAAATATTCAGACATCGCAGCACCATAGAGATTGGTAGCATCTAGGTAATTTATAAACGTTGTGGGTTTTGTTCTATCATATGTAGGTATATATTTGTTATTAGCGTGCGCATATCGCTTACTACACTGGCTAACACCCCCTCTAATTCCTTTCTTAATAAAATGTATCATATCGATGTCGGTCAGAAGCTCTAACTCCACGTTTGTATATTTAAGCATGGCAGACCACGATAAACCTGGTGCTGTGAAAAAATTAGCCGGATCTAAATGATATACTTTTTGACATATACATCTGAAAGCTTCAAATACATCTGCTAACAGTAGCACATCACTTTTCAAATATATATCTAAATAGTCACCGAGAGTTTTACATTGGAAAGTATTCCACGCAACTGAAGCTCTATTATAATCCTCAACTGATACGTCTTCATTTCGTAATTTATCAAAAAATTATTCTCGCGTCGGTAATTTGTCATAATCTAACTTATCGAATGAATCTACAAATGAATAGGAAAAAACACCTTTTTTCTCATGAGGCTAAACTTATGGTTTTCCGGAAAATACTCTTTAGTAATCTGACATTCTTTATCTGTTAAATTTTTTGTTAATTTCTCTAACCCCATAGGCATAAAGCGAACCGAGTCTAAAAATCTTAATTTGAGATATTTGTTTTCCATACTTCCTAAAGTGTTAACTACAGCGTCAACATGCACGTGTTTTGAAAAAGATATATATTTTTCTTTGTTTACTGCAATAACATCTATTTTAGAACCATCGACACCTAATGATTTTATGAAGAGGTGAGCATCATAATGTGATAAAGTGTGAAAAAATACGGGTATAAAACTAGGATTCTTAAAATGCAAATTACATATAGAATGTGCAGGGGCTCGATATTTTCCTGTTAAATGGCAATGATCATGTACCCTTTCATCTTCCTGACGGAAGGGTTTTTCGCATATATGACAACATTGAGTGAGTGCGTGAATCAATTTCTCGTTTTTAGTGAGTTCAATCATTGGGACAATATGTTTCAGGTGATCATTATAAATACGTTTGATATCAGCTTCTAACCTATTACAGAAAACGTCAGCACAGTCTTGACCGCGATAAGTAACATATTTTGATAAAGAATCATCGTAGATACACTTTATATAATACCCAAATGAGTAGGGTTGATGTATATTTGTCTTTTCTGTAAATGATTCATTGTTATCGTTCTGACAATATTGGATAGGTTCAAGAATAGTCTCAAAATCGGCATATACTATAAAAGGGTGTTTTAATTTATGTTCAACTGATTCAAATTTTAAAATGTTACCGGGAACTGTATTTTCAAACTTATCAATACGCGGCTCTGTTGAAGGTAATTTAACACTAATATGCTTACAATCATGTTTTTGTCCTTGTCCTTGTCCAGTCCTTGTAATGTTGCTTAGTTTTTCAACTAGCGGTTGTTTGATATTAAAATTCTTTTCTGATTATGTATGTCAATATAAAATATATTTAAAAGCAAATTTGCGTTGCTACAGCAGCAAATGAAAATATAAATAATACTCATTTTAACATCCAATTCTATTATGGGCTATTTATAATAATATCTGTTTTGCGTGTGTTAGTATGCCTTCGTTTTCATACTTTGCATCCGTTTACATGATTGCATGCGGTTAAATATATTATTTTATAGTATGTGTACTTACGTGTTTATATGTATGTATTTATATGTGTTCATATGGATTTATATGTCTATGTTTTTATATGTTTATATGGATTCATAGTACTGCTCCTCATGTTTATATGTATGAGTAGTTTGAATATATTTGTAGTAGGCAAACGTATGTGTTTATCTGTGATCGTTTAAATGATTTGTATTGATTAATGTCTGTTTATATGTGTATTTATACGCCTTCGTATTCATACTTCATACTGGCTGATAGTAAATGTGGTTGTTCAGACAGTTTTGGCTAATAGTATCAGTCTTCTAATAGTATTTGATAGTTCATAACTTATTAATAGAAGTAAATTACTGTAGTCCTTGTAATGTTGCTTAGTTTTTCACCTAGCGGCTGATTGATATTAAAATTCTTTTCTGATAATGCATATCAATATAAAATATATTTAAAAACAAAGTTGTATTGCTATCGCGGTAAATGTAATACACATTTTAACATCCAATTCTATTATGGGCAATTTATAATACCATCTGTTTTGTATGTGTTAGTATATCTTCGTTTTCATGCTTTCCCTTTGTTTACATGATTGCATGCAGTTGAATATATTATTTTATAGTATGTGTACTTACGTGTTTATATGTATGTGTTCATATGGATTAATATGTCTGTGTTTGTATGTGTTTATATGGATTCATAGCCCTGCTCCTCATGTTTATATGTATGAGTAGTTTGAATATATTTATGGTAGGCATACGTATGTGTTTATCTGTGAACGTTTAAATTATGTGTACTGATTAATGTCTGTTTAAATGTGTATTTATATACATAAGTATTCATACTTCATACTGAATGATAGTAAATGTGATTGTTCACTATGTTTTGGCTAATAGTATCAGTCTTCTAATAGTATTTGATAGCTCATACTTGTTAATAGAAGTAAACTATATATAATCTCAACAAACCTTTATTGTCTAACTAAATTACTTTATTTGTTTAACTGTCTTGCATACTATAATATTGTTACGAATAATAATTTTATTGTTACGAAGCTAGGCTTTCTTCGTTTTTACTTGTCTTCTCCATGTTACGAATAAAAATAAATGCACTCACTCTTTATCTAATCTATTGATTTTATTTCTTAAATTTACTTAACACATAACTAAGACTAATCCTAAATATAATTAACACAATTTTCACTTACCAACTAATTATAAATTCTAGGGCCATTTCCCTCACACTTGGTATGACAATCGAGAAGGACTTTACTGCTTTCATTTCACCATCTAACTATGTAACTGACTATCCTTTTCGATTGTCACTTTCCATCTTGACTCTTCATCCCTACTATCATTTCTTCTTGCAATCAAGGATGGCCAACTTGTCCCAATTAATCAGGGCAGTGTCATAATGCTAGAGTCAGCATTACTTACTTTTGTGAGCAATAATGCTGTGCTAGTATTATGACACACTTTACAAATTGCAGAGTAGCTTCATGTCATACTTGAAATCAATTTGTTTATCTTTATTACTGGGTCAAATAATTTAGAAATGAGTTCTGTAATAATTGTTGTAACATATTTTTGGAATAATAAATTTTTAGAATAATGAATTGATTTAATTTTGTTATGAGTTTTTTCTTTTATTTTATACTTCGTTACATGACCCGGCCTGGTAAGCGTGACGCCCCTGGCACGCACTCCGCTCCTTCAGCAATTAACTTCTGTAGCTATCAACCTGATTGCAAGTTTGTCTATACATATATCAATATGGCTCTAACTTAATTTGAAATGATTATTGTTCATCTAAAAAGAATTGAGAATTGGCCCTTTACAATTTTAATTTAAAACCTATCCTAAAAAAAAATCTTATAACTATAACACAATTTTCATGAAAAAGAAAAAATGGAAATATATGCGATTACAACAACAAATTAAAATTAACAGTATCTAGTTTTACATTAAAACGTCTATTAATAATTTTAAATTAGAACTTATTAAACCTAATATTCATCCGTTTATGCATGGAACGCAACCTTTGTCTTTATGGTCTACCACTGTACATTACGGAACGCACTTCATTTTTCGAGTTACAGTCATTCTGTCTATTGCGCACACGCGACTTATTCAAAAGTGCAAGATCAACAATTTCAAATGTCTTTCTACGTGAACAGTTTTAGTAAGTTTTTCCACGCAATTTTTCGAGAAAAGTTGCACAAAATCACACACGAACTGGTAAGTTGAATAAGTTTTTTGTTTTCGTCCATCACAAATTCAGAATTGAATAATGCATGCCTTTAACTGAAGTTAAACATAGAAGCTGATGTTGTTTACCAAAGTATATTTTTGTATGACACGTTGCAAATACAACGCAATGATTTCCAAGAAAATTCATTATTTCATGTCTTCAGGTGCCAATATGTGTATGCTAAATCCCAATGCACATTGAACATGTTAAATGTGCGGTAATTATAAAAATTTATGAACAGTCCATCCAGAATGTGAGGTGATGCTGCTTGAAATGACTATTTGAATTGCCAACACTGATTTGTAATGAAGTAACTGGCTTCCTCATACAATGTAGACAAACATGTGTCTACTGGATTGTTGACTTCGGCATAGGTAGGTATGATTTTATCTGTGTTCCTTTAATGTATTGGCAACATTTCAGCTGGTGTTTATCGGTGATGAACTTCAGAAGGCGTTTTTTCCACCCTTAGATTGGTTGCATTATGGTTATTCCCTTTTTGTGATGATGCGATCTTGGTGCTGTGTGGTATGTTGTCTGCTCCACTTGTAGATGGTAAGTTCCATGCAATTGTTGTTTCATGCAAAGAAACAAGTGTGTTACAAATTTGTTTTATCTTAACTTAAAGAGTTATAATATCTTTTCCTTAATTATTTTATTAATTACCTACTTATTCTATTAAACCTCAAATATTACCTATTTCAACTTTTCTGTTAATGTTTAATAATTATATATCTTACTACATTTTAGCAAAAGTAATGCAAGCACTATAAGAATTTTATTAACTAATGGTTTGAAAATGGTAATTATTTGACATGGAATACTTATGAACATTGGTTTGGCCTTTATTGTTTAATTAGGTGTTTAGAGTTTTACACTATTTGGTGTATCTAACACATGTTTTACATTTTTAACAATTTATACTTGCCTTCTTGGCTAACTTTAAAAACCTAATTTGTTTTATCCATGATAAATCTTTGTTAAAATTTAACAATTTAAACATTGAAACTGGACTCTATTCACTCTTTATTTGCTCTCATCAGTAATTTATCTAAATTTGTATCATTTCGCACACACATTTCATTTAAATCCTCTATCCCAAAATTTGACACCTATGTCCAAGTATATCTCAAATTACATTTATTCATCTAATTTCTCATTGTCTCACATATTACTCAGTGGACGTACTTTATTCATCTTTTTTCCTATTGTCCCACATATTACTCAGTGGACATACTTTCATTTGTGCATTTCTTCATTTATTCATTCATTCATCTTGTATATTTTCTGACTATTAGTGAATTACCAATTGTTTCCACAGCATTTTGTATTTTTTGTAAGATGTAAATTTGTTTGCGCGCTTTGAAACACAAAGTGCTGTTGGATAATTTGCAATGCAGTGATGTCATGGGATCCCTATTCTTCAATTATTCTCTCTTATTATTCAAATTATTCTTATTTTTGCACATTTCAATACTTAATAAACATAAATCATAATTACCTTTTTTATCTTTAATTGATCCAGTATATAACCAACACCTGATGCAGTCCAAGGTCCTATCCTAGAGGTGTCAACCAAGGTAGGCTGTTAAGGTACTGCAGGTTATTGTATGACTTGGAAATCTTCATCCATACTGCTCAAGGTTACACTGATCGCTCTTCACTTTGGACAGAGATAAGAGGTGCTTTCAAATAACTATAAAAAAACTTTTAATACAACTTTCTTCTCATCTTCTGAGATCTTAGCTGGCGAACAACATTTTTTCCTAATTCCTTCCTCGTTTATTAGAATCCATTTTGTTTCATATGTTAATGATTTTGTAGCTGTTCCTTGGACACTATGGTCCCATCTGGGTCATGAATCTTCTAAAGAGAGTCCTAAAACAAACTTGTTTTCTTCCCTTGTGCAGTTACCCCCTATTGCACTTTGAATAAAAATTTTATTTAATTTTTTGTTGTATATTCAATCTATATCCTATCTATGCAATGTCATCCTACTCTATTTATTATAACTATTATCTTTATTATAATTACATCCCCTTTTATAGTTAAATGTCCTATCTAATTAATTAACCAATTCTAATTCATAATTCTATACTTACAATTGTTTTTTTTTTCGTTTTATTAATAAGATTTTATCCCTACGAGCCCTATCCTCTTAAATTTGATTTCTGTGTCTTGATCTGGGTCTGTAGTACCCATTTCTCTCTGTTCTCATGCTAACGAATCGTGGTGCCCTGTTGCGGCATGATGCAGCATAGTGTCCTTGCCTACCGCAATTGAAGCATTTGGGTCTGTCATGCTTTGTTATGCTGTTTGTCCATGCATGGTTATACCCAGGGATTTCCATAATTACTTCTTGTTATGCTTCACCAATATGTACCCTAATCTTCCTATCTATTTAATTATACTACTTTATTAATACTAATTACTTCATGTTATGCAAGTGTACCCTAAACTTCCTATCTACTTAATGACACTATTTTAATTCATTTTCATTTTATTGTAATTGTGAGTGCATTGTAATTTTCCAAGATGCACTAAGTGCATTGTTTAAAATTATGCACTAAACTAAAAAAATTCATGAAAACATTAAACTATGAACAAACTGTTGATGATTCTTAACATTAAAACATGTTTTCTTTGTTTTAGAATTAACTAATGCACTATGCAAGAGGTGACTGTTGAAGATTGTGAAGAATCCTCAACAACGGAACAAGAACTCGGCGCCTCCACCATGTTACGAATGATAACTTTTTTGTTACGAAGCTAGGCTTTCTTCGTTTTTACTTGTCTTCTCCATGTTACGAATAAAAATAAATGCACTCACTCTTTATCTAATCTATTGATTTTATTTCTTAAATTTACTTAACACATAACTAAGACTAATCCTAAATATAATTAACACAATTTTCACTTACCAACTAATTATAAATTCTAGGGCCATTTCCCTCACACTTGGTATGACAATCGAGAAGGACTTTACTGCTTTCATTTCACCATCTAACTATGTAACTGACTATCCTTTTCGATTGTCACTTTCCATCTTGACTCTTCATCCCTACTATCATTTCTTCTTGCAATCAAGGATGGCCCAACTTGTCCCAATTAATCAGGGCAGTGTCATAATGCTAGAGTCAGCATTACTTACTTTTGTGAGCAATAATGCTGTGCTAGTATTATGACACACTGCCAAGTGCTGTTGGATAATTTGCAATGCAGTGATGTCATGGGATCCCTATTCTTCAATTATTCTCTCTTATTATTCAAATTATTCTTATTTTTGCACATTTCAATACTTAATAAACATAAATCATAATTACCTTTTTTATCTTTAATTGATCCAGTATATAACCAACACCTGATGCAGTCCAAGGTCCTATCCTAGAGGTGTCAACCAAGGTAGGCTGTTAAGGTACTGCAGGTTATTGTATGACTTGGAAATCTTCATCCATACTGCTCAAGGTTACACTGATCGCTCTTCACTTTGGACAGAGATAAGAGGTGCTTTCAAATATCAAAATCAATTTTCACTTACCAACTAATTATAAATTCTAGGGCCATTTCCCTCACACTTGGTATGACAATCGAGAAGGACTTTACTGCTTTCATTTCACCATCTAACTATGTAACTGACTATCCTTTTCGATTGTCACTTTCCATCTTGACTCTTCATCCCTACTATCATTTCTTCTTGCAATCAAGGATGGCCCAACTTGTCCCAATTAATCAGGGCAGTGTCATAATGCTAGAGTCAGCATTACTTACTTTTGTGAGCAATAATGCTGTGCTAGTATTATGACACACTTTACAAATTGCAGAGTAGCTTCATGTCATACTTGAAATCAATTTGTTTATCTTTATTACCGGGTCAAATAATTTAGAAATGAGTTCTGTAATAATTGTTGTAACATATTTTTGGAATAATAAATTTTTAGAATAATGAATTGATTTAATTTTGTTATGAGTTTTTTCTTTTATTTTATACTTCGTTACAATATTCAATATTTCTCGTTCCAATAAACATCATGTTCATTCGATCACCCAGCAAAAGATTGCTCTTAGCCCATATGATGATAAACGTTACCTCATACCTGGCTCCTACGAAACTCTACCTTTGGGGCATTATTCGATATTAGAACTAATGGATGTAGACTGATGTGTGTCCTCGCTGAAAAACCTGATATGTAATATAAAAATGCAATAAAGTTAGATATTATATATAGGTTTTAATATGTAATATATTAATTTATGATATTTAGTTAATGATAAATGTTATGATTCAAGTTAATAGATTGAATGTAATCTTCATATCATGAAAGATACTATAAAAGCCTTATGCTTCATAATTATTATTTCTTAATGTGTAGTTTAGTATAAGATAGAGTTAGTCATATAACTCTGTATTATAATTATAATTAAGTAAATATATTTAGTTTAATGTTTCTATGTTAATAATTGAATAAAATATTCTTTGCCTGTAAGATATTACTAAAAGGCCTTACTTAATCTTGATAATTAGTATTTCTTAATAGGTAGTTTACTTTAAACTGATGATGCTCATACAATATAACGTTTTTAATTATGGTTGTAGTAGATAAGTAAATAATTTAATTGAAATGTATAATACCTAATAAAATAAAAGTGTATAAACCATATTTGTGTGTTTTATTTACATCTATTATGAAATTACATACAAGCAATGTGTATTATCTGTCAAGCGAAAGTAGATGGCTACCAGCAGAAGGTTCTCGCAGCTGATGAACAATAATTATAACCCTTCAATTTTAAAATACATTCTTTCAGTTAATCTATTACCTTTTTAATCTAATCAGTCGCGTAAATATTTAGGATGTGATAAAATAAAATTATTTTTTAACAAATAATAGTACATTACATACCGAGGCCGCAAGTACTCCATTCCTGTCGAGAGAACAATATAGTTTACCGAGAGGCGATAGCCTCGAGGTGAACTAGTTCTCGAGACACAGGAATGGTACTTTTGCCGAGGTTTGTTTACTATTTTATTCGCAATCGTCCTTTAAATACCGAATTATCTAAAATTCTTGACAGATGCAAAATGTCATCGGTTGGGATTGGCATAACGTATGTCGCCACTTACTCAATTAATCATCAAATTCGATCGCATAATATTTCGAGGATTTTATTGAATAAGAGTATTTATAAATTAATAATAATACCTGGGTACTCGTTCTTTAGCAGCCAAGGTCCGCAACATTACCAAACATGATTTATACAGCCATTTATACACCGCATTTGGCGATGTAATTTTCTGCGCGCCACCTAGTAGCTGAATTTAAAGACACGTAGAGGTGCGAAAATAGGTCGTTTCGGACCATGAGAATGTCAAAGTTACAAACAATGATGCATTTTCGGACCTCTAAATGGTCAGGAATGGATTCATTACCAATACGATTGCGAATAAAAATTATTCTGTGTGAGAATGTTTTATTTTTAGACAATTTTCTTAAGTACCAGTCCTTGAGATTGGAAAGCCCTTTACGAAGGGTAGTAACCGACATAGATATATCCGTTAGTCGAGCTTACAAACCTTGCCGATATATTGGTGATTGTTGGTTTCTTTAAATTTCTTGATCTCGTTGGAGTAGAAAGCTTGATTAGAATACTACGATCTTGATCACATGGTTAATCAGATGTGAGTGTAGAAGTATAATCATTTTCGGTTGCAATGGGGTCCTGCTTTTGGGGCGAAGCTCTAGAGTGCCGTGAAGTCTTCATTATAAAATCACTCGGATGACTGCATCAATCATAATGTAATATGTAGATTTGATTTGTATACGTTGTGATGTCACGCGCTGAGGTCACACGTTAGACCGCGGATGACCTTGAAATTGACCAAAAATTACTACGTTGGACCTTGGCGATTTCCCATGTTAATTTCCATAAGGGTTGGTCTGGAACTGTCCTAGCCTATCTTATGCAAACGATACCGTGAATTAATTTAATTCGCGCATGCATATGAGATATAAAAAATAAGCTACTTTCATATTTTCAATGATAGCTGTATATTAGCCCATATGTATTGCTGTGGATTTTAGTGTCAAAATTTTGGAAATTTTTGTAAAATTTTAAAATCTTTGCTAAAAATTAACACTTTAGAAATATTTTATCAACTTTTCCAGTTAAAAATATTTTTAAGTTATTTACTGGTGTGTCATTGATTATACAATCAATGTGTATACTTTTTAATAAGGTTAAATAATTCATATTTCTTTATTTATTATCAAACAGTTTAATCACCAAATTACTTAAGTATACGTAACATCCAGTTGTGCGAGTAACGTACGTAGAATCGCACTATAGATAAGATCATGTTACATGAGAATTGCTTAAGATAATAAAACTCACGATATCAAATTACAGTTTTCTGATAAGTCGACGTTATCTCTATGAGAACTCCTTTGGCATTTATTCTCTCATGACCATGAGAACTGTGTAGGCAGATAAGGTATAAATACCTCTGTTTTAATCTTAAGTCTTTAGTCTTTATTAAATATTCATTCAACACACAAGTCTTTATTAAGTATTCAATAAGTGTTTATCCAGAGTGAGTATTAAAACTAGATGTGGATTTTAAAATTGTCTTGCTAGTAAAAACATAAAGGCTCATTCGAGTTTTAATTAATTATTTTGCTTAATGTCATTTAAATGTGAATTCTAAAATTGTTCTGTTAAGTGTGTTAATTCAAATCTAATTATTTAAGCTCGTCTTAAACTCGTTAAATAATTACAGACAAAGTAATATTAATATATTTATATTCTAAATGTTAAAAGAGATAAAGTTTTCTCTCGATTAAAAATAATAAAATATATTCTACGACTGCAAACGAAATATATAAATGTGTTTTATTATATTCAATAAATAAAGTTTTAAAAAAAGTTTCGGCCACAGAATATAATCAAAACTTGCGCAAGTTATTGTTATTATATAATTCAGTTATGATTAATTTTCAAATGTGTATATCGACGGGTTATGTAATTTTTTAAAAGTTTTTGTTCATGTAAATAGATCATTATTATTGCAAATGTTGTGTAATAGATGTAGCACTGTGACAAACTATGTTTTAATCTGCTATTATGTTAGTAAATAGTATAGTCATTCTATTAGATGGTAAGGTGACGTCAAATTGTGTAATATAATTATGTAAATAGTAAATAGTATATAAGCTTAGAAACTCATATTTTTAAGACACTTCACTAAATAAAGAGACGCAGTAAAGTCGTGTTAAAATATAGTAAAAATGTAAATAGACTTCCTGACATAAAGCGACGCAGTAAAGTCGTGTAAGAAATATAGCACTAAAGTAAATAAACACTTCTGAATATAAGGCGACAGTGTAAAGT
Source organism: Agrypnus murinus (assembly GCA_929113105.1). Lineage (NCBI taxonomy): Eukaryota > Metazoa > Arthropoda > Insecta > Coleoptera > Elateridae > Agrypnus > Agrypnus murinus. Next base: position 113,247,624 of record OV816027.1, read on the forward strand.
CGTAAATGATAATATAGTACAAATGTAAATAGATAGTTAAGTTGATTGGTGAATTGAATTCGGCGAAAGTGTATAGTTGTTATAAAGTGTAAGAGTGTTTATAAGGTTTAAAGGAACCACCTGCAATTTTCAATTTAAAAGTTCTAGCTAAAGTTATTGCTAGTCAATAAATCTACGTCAAAAAGATAAATCGATGTTTTATTTATTTAAACACATAAACAAAGATTCTTCGAACAAGGGAAATAGTACCCGCAATAAATTAAGACAAAAGTGTATTACCAAAAGTGTGTAATCAATAATCAAGTGTGTGCAGGTGTTATGTGGGAAATCCATGCAAAAGGAAGGAAGTCAACCGGAATTGGAGACCAGCACTGGAACACCTGCTGGTGACCTGCTCTGTCAATTGGAATTGGGAAAGGATATAGTAGAAAGGAAGAAGCATCGCTATATAAAAGGTAGGAAGTTATTTCCGTCTGTATTGGTATTTGTGAAAGAAAAGACAATTTGTGAAGTGCAATTAAGTGAATTGAACAATTTAATAATAGTTAAACTTAATTTAGATTTCAATTTTAAAAGTGATTTCAATTTCAATTTGTATATTTTTAAAACCACAGGAATCCACATTCGCCCTGAGATGAGTTTTTCTTATTAATTTTAATTCAGTTATTTTAAGTTATTTAAATGGCGCCCAACTTATTATTACGTAAACTTGATTTAGTCAAGAACTCACGTAACATTGTTATGTAACTAGTGCATTATTTAAAACGATTAAAAAGTATTTTTGAATCATATAAGAATTTACTCGTATAAAAGAGGAAAGTTGAAAAGGATTTCCAAAGTACACAGTTTTTTTAAAAATCAATTTATTTATAAATCAATTATCTACAATCTAACAGCAATTATTCGTTATTTGAAAGTATTTGATGAAATTGAATATAAAAACAATATTTTATTTTTAATTATCCAAATTCATCGCATATATTTTTATTTTGCTAGCCAATGTGGGAAAAGATCAAATTTTCCTTTTATGCGAATTCACCGCAGTATATATGGTTGCCTACCCGAAATTCTTTCATTTTGTTATTTTTAATTTCGATCTTTGATAATAATGTTAAGCGTTTTTAATTAGAACAAATAAATTTAATTAGGGTAATTAGATTTATGTAATTAATATAAAATGTTATGCATTATATCGTAAATAATCGCATCCCCTCGAAGACAGTAACTATATATTAGCCCATATGTTAGTGTGTATATATGGTAGCCTGCTAGAGGTGTGGAGGTGTGGCGCCAGAACCGGTCATCTACCACTACTTAAATCCAAGAAATTAACTGCAAATTATTCAGGTCCTTATTCCATTATCGAAATCAATTCACCCACAAATTGCACCATTGTAAAAACCAACAAAAAATATATAGTGCATACAAATCGTCTTAAACAAGCATTTGATACAGATTAAGTCAGCTCATTCAAGCAACATTTTCAAGATTTTTCAACAACAGCAAATATGAAACGTCACCTGGAATATATACTACGATTATGTAGGTTCCGCCAACTTCTACGAAAGTTCATGGAAACTCATAACTCATATAGACACATCAGTCTTCGAGTCGAAATTATATCTTCTTGATAAGACATTTACCAAAACACAACAAGTCTTTCAACAAATAATCCCTGAAGATCGTGCTTATTGTGACACATCGCTTAAAATTTTAGGTCAGTTAATTCCCGCCGTAAAATCCAAAGATATTGTATTAAAAAATTTAATGGGTAATTCCAGACAAAAAAGGGGATGGCTTGACGGCATTGGCTCTCTTTTGAAAACAGTTACAGGCACATTGGACAGCAATGATGCAGCTCATTATGATAAAGTCATATAAACTATTAATACGGACGAAAAAGCTACTCTAAATTTGTTTAAAAGACCAAACTCAAGTAGTTCAAACCACTATCTCCAATTTTAATAACACAATTACGAATTTATATAATAATGAAAAGATATTCAATAATAACTTACTACTCCTCGAAAATTTTGCAAAAAGTACCTCCAGTAAAATTACTCAGTTAGGTATAAAACGAAAAAATTGAAGAACATCTAGCATTACTTAATTTGGTTACCTCAGAAGTAGATAAAGAGTATTCTACTCTGATCGACGCTATATTATTAGCTATACTAAACATAGTACATCCAATCATAATTACACCTTCACAACTAATAACCGAATTGAGTAAAGCTGCTATACATTTACCAAACTCTTTAGACTATCCATTGGCACTTGATATTCAAAATACTCACAAATTATTGAACTTAATCAGTATATCAATTTACTATTCAAAAACGAAACTCATATGCGTATTAAAAATTCCATTAATATCTGACTCAAAATTTAATTTGTACCACTTAATAGCTCTACCAATACTCTCTCAACATAATAATTACATCTTTATTTTACCTAGTTCAGAATATTTGGCAATTTCAACAACTAAATTAAAATATACTACCATGAATAACCTTCAAAATTGCAAACATCTAACCCGCGATAACTTAGTTTGCGAACAGATTGAATCTATATATATACAAGTCACGCAAAACCTACATGTGAAGTCAAATTATTCCATTCTCACACTCAAATCCCGGATAATTGTGAAACACGCTTATCACTCATTCATGAAGAAATTTGGTTCAAATTATACAATACTAATGAATGGATTTATGTTTTATCAAAACCTACAGCAGTCACATCGTCTTGTCAAAATTCATCTTCACCTATTGATGTCACGTTGATTAGCACTGGAAAACTATCCTTAAAAAATCAGGCTGTAAAGCTTACACAGCTTCAACCGTTATTGTAACAAAGGAAGTAGATTTAGAAAGTAAAGTTTATTCATTCTTACCCGATTTTGATATTTTAGAAGATGACTGTTGCAATAAAAGATTAGAAAATATCTCAAATATTGATTTTATTCAAATTCATTCCAGCAATAAATTAAATTTAGAAGAACTAAAGATAGCAAGTCATAAACTCGAACATATACGAAAACTATCAGAAAAGTTATCCAATAATAAAATTGAATCTGAAAGATTATCATCATATTATGTAATCATCAATATTATAGGTATCATAATAATTATATATGTATTATATAGACTTACTATTTGTATTATAATTAAGCTTAGGAAACAAAAAAATAGTCATTCGCATCATGATCATAAATCACTAGCTTGCACAAATTTAAATAATTGCCTTACATTAAATTTCTGTAAAAAATCAAAGACTGAAATAAGTTCAGCTAACTTAGATATTGAATTAGATGATATTCCTAACGCTGACGCAAATGTCCAAACACCATTGCGTAAAAGCCTTAGAATCGCTAAATTGAAAGATAAGGTTTAATAAAACCTCAACTTTCAACTTAAGGAGGAAAGTGTAATAAACCTCAATAAAATCTTTTCTTTATTTATTTTAATCTTCATAAAATAGCACAGGATTTACTCATCTCATTAATCTTAAGTTCATATTAGAATAAGATGATTGTTATATTTATTAAGCAATTATTAGACAAATGATTGTTAATGTGTTTATCAATGGACTTTGTTATATTCAAACAGAATATGTAATTTTCTATGTCCATCGAGTCATGATTGCAAACATGATATCAGCTTTTTGCCTCCCATCAAACACCGGGGAAAGAATTAAATTAGGAATCTGCTAATAAATACGACATCGAAGTTATATACATTTTCTGTCTAAGTTTTGGGTGTGAGTTCACCAAATTCACAGCAAACACAGACCGCCCCCAGTACATCAATAATCCATAAAGAACAGCTTTTGGCCTCCCGTCAAACACCGGAAAAAAATTAAATTCGAAATCTGCTAATAAATACGAGATCTAAGTTATATACATTTTCTGTCTAAGTTTTTGGTGTGAGTTCACCAAATTCACAGCAAACAAATACCGCCTCCAGTACATCAATAATCCATAAAGAACAGCTTTTGGCCTCCCGTCAAACACCTGGAAAAAAATTAAATTCGGAATCTGCTAATAAATACGAGATCTAAGTTATATACATTTTCTGCCTAATTTTTGGTGTGAGTTCATCAAATTCACAGCAAACAAAGACCGCTCCCAGTACATCAATAATCCATAAAGAACAGCTTTTGGCCTCCCGTCAAACACCGGGGAAAGAATTAAATTCGGAATCTGCTAATAAATACGAGATCTAAGTTATATACATTTTCTGCCTAATTTTTGGTGTGAGTTCACCAAATTCACAGCAAACAAATACCGCCCCAAGTACATCAATAATCCATAAAGAACAGCTTTTGGCCTCCCGTCAAACACCGGGAAAAAAATTAAATTCTGAATCTGCTAATAAATACGAGATCTAAGTTATATACATTTTCTGCCTAATTTTTGGTGTAAGTTCACCAAATTCACAGCAAACAAAGACCGCTCCCAGTACATCAATAATCCATAAAGAACAGCTTTTGGCCTCCCGTCAAACACCGGGGAAAGAATTTAACTAGGAATCTGCTAATAAATACGACATCGAAGTTATATACATTTTCTGTCTAAGTTTTGGGTGTGAGTTCACCAAATCCACAGCACACACAGACCGCCCCCAGTACATCAATAATCCATAAAGAACAGCTTTTGGCCTCCCGTCAAACACCGGAAAAAAATTAAATTCGAAATCTGCTAATAAATACGAGATCTAAGTTAAATACATTTTCTGCCTAATTTTTGGTGTGAGTTCACCAAATTCACAGCAAACAAAGACCGCTCCCAGTACATCAATAATCCATAAAGAACAGCTTTTGGTCTCCTGTCAAACACCGGGAAAGAATTAAATTCATCTGCTAATAAAATTAAATTTACAATTCGTTTATATGAACAACAAAAACTTTAACATTGTAAATGTGTACATGTTCGATTCAATGAACAGAATAACCGAAATATCCGACTTATTTTGCTGAATTTGCATGACTGAATAATCAATCTATCAGTTATAATGTTTGTATACCAGACAGTTTTGTTCACTTATAATATGTATTTAAGTTAATAAATTAATAAAGCCATTTTAGAGAGTACATTCAATTGAGTGAATATCTCTTTTGTATGAATGAGAGACTGCTGTATTTGGAAATATGTAGCTGGTACATGGTTCTAGTAAGATTTATTTACAGCTAGGGCAAATATAATGTCGCCCTTTAGGACGGCTTGTCAGTCCGAGGCAAGTATAATGGTAGAAGTCACGGCATAGTCCCTCACAGAATATCATATCCTCATTCGGTTTACGACAGACGTTGTTGGCACAAGTAGACTCGGTAGCTTTAAATATTACTTGTTTTAATTATTGAGAAATAATCTATAGTTGATTTGGAAGTTGGCGGAAACTTATCTATTGTATACGGAACTTCTTGGCGGTGAATACGTTTTCTTCTTAAAGATGTCTGTAAAGATACTGGGAATGTAAAGTTCACGTTGAGTTTTCAAGTCTAATTATTATTTTCGTGAAAGTTATCCCATTTGGTCCTCCATATTTTAAAAAATATTAATTTTAAATACCATATATGGGGTATTACTGAACTCAGAAAAAAATATACTTTTAACTATTAGCAAAAAAATTAGGGAGTTGCATTTGAAAAAAAAAGTTGATGACGTCAAAGGTCCCACAGTAGTAAGTTAAAAAATTAAAATTAAAATTGGACCATAAAATCAGCAGGAAAAAAATAAAATTGATGTGTCCGAGCTTTTCTTCCAAAAATTGTTCAGGAAGAAGAATAACACCTAAATACAAATTTCGCTTTCTTGATGTTTTTCGACGAGAATTGTCGCATTTCTCAAAATTGCCTTTAAATCTCAAGCTGCATTTCATACAGAAAGAAAAATCGCTGGCGTTTATTATGCTAGAAATACGATTAACAATGAACTAGCCAACCAATACAACTTCAGTTTTAGGCTTATAAATGCATGAATAATGATATTACTAGCTTTAGATCTCAAACTGTACTCACTGGGAGGCCAAAAGCTGTTCTTTATGGGTTATTGATGTCCTGGGGCGTCTTTGTTTGCTGTGAATCTGGTGAACTCACACCCAAAACTTAGACAGAAAATGTATATAATTTAGATGTCGTATTTATTAGCAGATTCCGAATTTAATTCTTTCCCCGGTGTTTGACGGGAGGCCAAAAGCTGTTCTTAATGGATTATTGATGTACTGGGGGCGGTCTTCTTTTGCTGTGAATTTGGTGAACTCACACCAAAAACTTAGACAGAAAATGTATATAACTTAGATCTCGTATTTATTAGCAGATTCCGTATTTAATTTTTTCCCCGGTGTTGGACGGGAGGCCAAAAGCTGTTCTTTATGGATTATTGATGTACTGGTGGCGGTATTTGTTTGCTGTGAATTTGGTGAACTCACACCGAAAACTTAGGCAGAAAATGTATATAACTTAAATATCGTATTTATTAGCAGATTCCAAATTTAATTTTTTTCCCGGTGTTGGACGGGAGGCCAAAAGCTGTTCTTTATGGATTATTGATGTCCTGGGGGCTGTCTCTGTTTGCTGTGAATTTGGTGAACTCACACCCAAAACTTAGACAGAAAATGTATATAACTTAGATCTCGTATTTATTAGCAGATTTCGAATTTAATTTTTTCCCGGTGTTTGACGGGAGGCAAAAAGCTGTTCTTTATGGATTATTGATGTACTGGAGGCGGTCTGTGTTTGCTGTAAATTTGTTGAACTGACACCCAAAACTTAGACAGAAAATGTATATAACTTAGATATCGTCTTTATTAGCAGGTTTCGAATTTAATTTTTTCCCGGTGTTTGACGGGAGGCCAAAAGCTGTTCTTTATGGATTATTGATGTACTGGGGGCGGTCTGTGTTTGCTGTGAATTTGGTGAACTCACACCGAGAACTTAGACAGAAAATGTATATAACTTAGATCTCGTATTTATTAGCAGATTCCGAATTTAATTTTTTTCCCGTTGTTTGACGGGAGGCCAAAAGCTGTTCTTTATGGATTATTAATGTACTGGGGGCGGTCTTTGCTTGCTGTGAATTTGGTGAACTCACACCAAAAACTTAGACAGAAAATGTATATAACTTAGATCTCGTATTTATTAGCAGATTCCGAATTTAATTTTTTTCCCGTTGTTTGACGGCAGGCCAAAAGCTGTTCTTTATGGATTATTGATGTACTGGGGGCGGTCTTTGTTTGCTGTGAATTTGGTGAACTCACACCCAAAACTTAGACAGAAAATGTATATAACTTAGATATCGTATTTATTAGCAGATTCCGAATTTAATTTTTTCCCGGTGTTGGACGGGAGCCCAAAAGCTGTTCTTTATTGATTAATGATGTACTGAGGGCGGTCTGTGTTTGCTGTGAATTTGGTGAACTCACACCCAAAACTTAGACAGAAAATGTATATAACTTAGATATCGTATTTATTAGCAGATTCCGAATTTACTTTTTTTCCCGTTGTTTGACGGGAGGCCAAAAGCTGTTCTTTATGGATTATTAATGTACTGGGGGCGGTCTGTGTTTGCTGTGAATTTGGTGAACTCACACCCAAAACTTAGACAGAAAATGTATATAACTTAGATATAGTATTTATTAGCAGATTCCGAATTTAATTTTTTTCCCGTTGTTTGACGGGAGGCCAAAAGCTGTTCTTTATGGATTATTAATGTACTGGGGGCGATCTTTGCTTGCTGTGAATTTGGTGAACTCACACCAAAAACTTAGACAGAAAATGTATATAACTTAGATCTCGTATTTATTAGCAGATTCCGAATTTAATTTCTTTCCCGTTGTTTGTCTGCAGGTCAAAAGCTGTTCTTTATGGATTATTGATGTACTGGGGGCGGTCTTTGTTTGCTGTGAATTTGGTGAACTCACACCCAAAACTTAGACAGAAAATGTATATAACTTAGATATCGTATTTATTAGCAGATTCCGAATTTAATTTCTTTCCCGTTGTTTGTCTGCAGGTCAAAAGCTGTTCTTTATGGATTATTGATGTACTGGGGGCGGTCTTTGTTTGCTGTGAATTTGGTGAACTCACACCCAAAACTTAGACAGAAAATGTATATAACTTAGATATCGTATTTATTAGCAGATTCCGAATTTAATTTTTTCCGGTGTTTAACTGGAGGTCAAAAGCTAATAGATTGTTAGTGTCCTGGGTGTAAACTATGTTTGCTGTAAGGATGGTGAACTCGCTCTTAAAACTTTGGTCGAAGAAATGTGTAAATATCGTAGTTAGGAGTTACTTATACATACTATTAACGTTAAGATATTGCATTTTCCCTGCTATGATACATACGTAGCTATTAAGCCTAGTTAACTGGAATAATCTGATAAGAATAATATGAAGGAATGAGGCTGTATACCTTTATTTTAATCGAGTCGCAACTGGTCGTGATAAAACAGAATTCAGTATGATGTACACGTAAGTATTTGATATACGCAACAGATTTAACATTATTTTATTCAAAGCAAGTAGTATATGAACATGTCGACAATAGCCTGTATTTTTAATTGCGTACCTATTAACAATCATTTACATTGTGAAGCCCAAATAGTACGCAAAATACCGTTAGTTTCTCTCGTTAGTTTTGTTTGTAGAAATTAATAATATATTTGCTGTTATAACGCACGTCCAGTCTACGATTAACGGAAGTTGGGAGCAAGGCTGGTTCACAATCAACCCCGGCTGCTAGACGGCGGCTGCTAGGTTCACCCCGGTTAGAAAATAACCGTTAAATGCAGCCAACTAAAGTGAAGAAGGAAAAAGGGAATGGCCCAGCCATATATATAAACATCTTTATTAGAGTTCTATTAATCCTAGTTAGCCATGTTCGAATAATCAATGCAGAGGATGTAAATACGGTAAACATTTGTGTTTTTATGGAATTGTTAGAAATATTATTACATATAACATATTTCAGCTTTTAGTGACTCAGAGGTGCTAGAACAATTTTTTTTATCGAGTAGGAGTTTGAAGATATTTAAATAAATTCACTTGTGTAATTTCGCAACTCACTATCCTGAATATCCGACAGAGTATTATTTAGTTAGAAGATAAAAACATAAGAAGAAAAATAATTCATATAAAAAACTTCAACTACGTTTATTATTACATCTTTTACTGGTAGTCATTTTATTGCTCGCAGGAAGAAAGGTTAATTGTTTGTTTTATAGACCATTTTAGTAACAAAGCTAGCGACAACAAACATATAAAACACAAAACTACTCCAAAGTCTCAATGTAAAATAAGTTTCTGTATATTTTTTGTAAAAGATAATTTGATACTAATCAGTCATGTATCGTACAGATTCAAAAACTGCTATGGATATTTCACTAAACTTTTCAGGAGAAATAACATTCAAAACTGATATAAAACACTACCTACATATATAACCTATATGAACAATAGCAGCTTTTGAAATTAAACTTTAAACGCAGTTTTATTGAGGATATAGCTGTGTTTTTAAAAATGTATAGAATTATGTGCTAATCTATGTGACTTGAAATACTTCATGAACCGAAATATGCAACATCATAGTGGTGAGAAACCATTTCAATGTAATGTATGTGACTATAAATTCTCGCGGAAGGGAAATCTACGACAACATATGCTCACACATACTGGTGAGAAACCATTTAAATGTAACATATGTGACTATAAATGCTCGCAGAAAGGAAGTCTACAAAAACATATACTCCTACATAGTGGTGAGAAACCATTTCAATGTAATGTATGTGACTATAAATGCTTGCAGAAAGGAAATCTACGACGACATATGCGCACACATACTGATGAGAAATCATTTGTATGTAATATATGTGACTATAAATGCACGATTGAAAAAAATCTACGAGAACATATGCTCACACATACTGGTGAGAAGCCATTTCAATGTAATTTATGTGACTATAAATGCTCGCAGAAAGGATATCTACGGCGACATATGCTCACACATACTGTTGAGAAACCATTTAAATGTAATGTATGTGACTGTAAATACTCACGGAAAGGAAGTTTACGACAACACATACTCACACATACTGGTGAGAAACCATTTCGATGTAATGTATGTGATTATAAATGCTCGCGGAAATCATATCTACGACGACATATGGTCACACATACTGGTGAAAAGCGATTTAAATGTAATGTATGTGACTGTAAATACTCACGGAAAGGAAGTTTACGACAACACATACTCACACATACTGGTGAGAAACCATTTCAATGTAATGTATGTGACTATAAATTCTTGCAGAAAGGACATTTACGACAACATATGCTCACACATACTGGTGAGAAACCATTTAAATGTAACATATGTGACTATAAATGCTCGCAGAAAGGAAGTCTACAAAAACATATACTCCTACATAGTGGTGAGAAACCATTTCAATGTAATGTATGTGACTATAAATGCTTGCAGAAAGGAAATCTAAGTTATCATATGCGCACACATACTGGTGAGAAACCATTTGTATGTAATATATGTGACTATAAATGCACGATTAAAAAACATCTACGAGAACATATGCTCACACATACTGGTGAGAAACCATTTCAATGTACTGTATGTGACTATAAATGCTCGCAGAAAGGACGTGTACAACTACATATGCTCACACATACTGGTGAGAAACCATTTCAATGTCATGTCTGTGACTACAAATGCTCGCAGAAAGGACGTCTACAACTACATATGCTCACACATACTGGTGAGAAACCATTTAAATGTAATATATGTGACTATAAATTCTCGCATAAAGAAAGTCTACGAAAACATATACTCCTACATAGTGGTGAGAAACCATTTCAATGTAATGTATGTGACTATAAATGCTCGCAGAAAGGACGTCTACAACTACATATGCTCACACATAGTGGTGAGAAGCCATTTGTATGTAATATTTGTGACTATAAATGCTCGCTTAAAAGAAATCTACGACAACATATGTTCACACATACTGGTGAGAGACCATTCCAATGTAATTTATGTGACTGTAAATACATACGGAAAGAAAAACTGCAAGAGCATATGCGCATACATAGTGGCGTGGAACCATTTCAATGTAATGTATGTGGCTATAAATGTCTGCAGAAAGGAAATCTACGACAGCATATGCTCACACATAGTAGTGAGAAACCATTTGTATGTAATATATGTGACTATAAATGCTTGCTTGAAAGAAATCTACGACAACATATGCTCACACATACTGGTGAGAAACCATTTCAATGCACTGTATGTAACTATAAATGCAGGCAAAAAGGAAGGCTAGGACTACATATGCGTACACATAGTGGTGAGAAACCATTTCCATGTAATGTAAATGCTTGCAGAAAGGAATTTGGATCTAATATTTGTAGTTATAAAGGCTCACAAAAAACACATTTGTAAGACCACATGTTCACTCATACTGGTGAGAAACCATTTGTATGTTTTATATGTGACTATAAATACTTGCAGAAAGGACATCTATGACAACATACGCTCATACATAGTGGTGAAAAACCATTTGCATGTAATATTTGTGGCCATACTTGCTCTAGAAGAAAAATAATACAACAGCATATGCTCCAACATACTTCAAATAGCGATTTGACCTGAAAATTATTTAAATTTCACATTCCAAAGGTTACATCTTAATAATAATATTAATCTTTATTAAAAAAAACCAAAGAAATATACAATTTCATCTAGGTTTACCTCTAAATTGTATATATAATTTAACCGTAACATACGATCGTCAATCTTTCCAATGCAAAGTCCTTCTCAAGGTTTTTACAAAGATTTTTGTATGTCCTACTTTTTAGTTTATTGTAGATAAAGATTCCTTTAAAGTTTAATGAGTTTTTTAATGTGTTTGATCGTGGTACCTAATAGAACATTTAGATCACAGCTGTGATCTAAATCTACTAGAATAGGAGTGAAGGAGCAAACGGTGGTTGCATTTTAGTACTCAAACAATTTTGAACTGACTACGCCAACAAATCTAATAGGTTTGTTTGTTACAGTGTGACCAAGACATATCATGTGGTGTACGATTTAACTATTTTATCGCTTTGGTTTGGACATTTTTTTGTTTTCATGTATTATATGTTAGATTTGGGAGGGATAGTAGTTGTGTCATTTTTTCATTTAAATATTACTTAAACTATGTATGAAAGAATTGCACAGACAAAATGATTAAAACTGATTGAAAGAGCCATAACTGTTTTCTTGTACATCTGCGGACATTAAATATAGCACCGATCGACTCCCCGTGAAAAACCCTTTCGAATGACACCCACTTCGCCCCTTGGGGGCGTGACCCAAGAACCGAATCATTATCGCTTGTGAATTATTATAGAGCAGGCGTCGGCAACCTATGACCCGCGGGTCACCAAATGACCCATTTGATAATTACAAGTGACCCACTTGAGTGCAAATAAAGTATGATATATAAAAATAAATTATAAAACATAAAGATGAAACGAACACGTAGAAAATATAAATAATAAGATTCACATTTTGGTTTGATTACAAAGTTGCAAAAATGTTATATAGGCGGAATACAGCGACATTATCCGAAATGAAAATACCCATTGACCGGAAACGTCTTCTTTTGGTAGATTTTGACCTGCAGCCAAAAAAGGTTGCCGACTCCGGTTCTCGAGTAAAAGAGACGTCTGCAGTTGTCGTTTATTAATTGATACACATGCAATCTTAGATTTTATAGACAATAATGTTACATTAAATTTTTTTAATTGTCATTATATTTAATTCAAAATTAGTACAAGTTTATAGAATGTTTTTTATAGATGAACGTTTGATGCTATCAACCAAGCTTTTGAGGAAAAGAAATATTTCACAGCCGTTTTTCTCGAGGAGAGTCAAGCGTTTGATAAAGTGTGGCACCCAGGCCTGCTTTTCAAACTAAAACGTTACCTCCCCCATAGTGCATTTGTTATCCTTGAGTTATACCTGTCTGAACGCTATTTTCAAGTTAAATTTGATCATTACTTAACAGCTCTTCAATTAATTAAATCAGGTGTACCACAGGGAAGCGTCCTTGGCCCGCTCCTTTACCTAATCTACACGGCCGATATGCCCACCAATCATCATTCCCTCACTGCAACTTTCGCTGATGATAAAGTCCTTATGGTAACGCACAACGATCCGGTGTTAGCAGCAAATCGCCTGCAACAGAGCCTGGAGTCGTTCAATGGACCAAAAAATGGCGCGTAAAACTAAATGAATCGAAGTCCTTTCACATAACTTTTACCCTACGCAAGGGCAATACGCCGCCAGTATTTATTGATAATGTCCCATTGACACAAGTAACTGAAATAAAATACCTTGGCATTCACCTCGATCAGCGCCTGACGTGGAAGACCCACATTTGGAAAAAGCGCAAACATCTCGGCGAAATGTTTAGAAAACACTACTGGTTACTTGGCAGAACATCAAATCTATCCCTCTCCAATAAACTTCTCGTTTACAATACAGTGTTCAACCGGTGTGGTCGTACGGCGCTCAGCTATGGGGTACAGCGGCAAACTCCAATATACAGATAATAGAAAGATTCCAGTCTAAGGTGCTACGTGTAATGTGTAATGCTCTTTATTTTGTAAGAAACGCGCACATACTAAACGACATAAAAGTGGAATCAGTGAAAAGTGTGATTACTAAATACAGTGCAAAATATTTAAGTAAACTAGAATATCATTCAAACTATTGATTCTCAACTTACTAGACAATAGTCATCATACTGAAAGACTAAATAGACATAAGCCGCTGGACTTACCATATAGATTTTAAATGTTCTTATTTTATAGTTTTTCATACTGTCAAGCTAAATAAGTAATTTTCGGTTCTACTGATAAATAAAAAGAATAGTTCAACATTCTCCAGAAATTCTCCCAACAGCGCTACCATAACCATTTCTTAATGAGTTGATGTTGATACTAGAACCACATCCACTATTAATTGACCAAAAGTGTGTGAATTGTCTAGAAAAGTGTTATGTCACATTTTATGTTGGTCAATATTTCCAAACAAATTTCATCTCGGAAAAATTTACAACCCAGATAGCATAGAAGCTTATGTCAAACTTGCATTTGGATTGATACACGCTTATAAGCGTATATCAATCCAATATGACATAAGCATGTATGCTATCTGGGAATTAGCCGCATTTGGTATTTCACATCTGTTTAGTCCAAGAGCTTAGTATCTATGATATACATTATTGTAAATAATTGTAGCTATAGTAATAGAGCTTTCAGAGTAAAAATAGTTGAAATACCGAACCAGCAAATATATCTATCACCCAGTTATAAACAATACATTAACCTAATATGTATCGACTATCAGTTATCACGGTCATATTTGTTTGGAAATATCTGAAGCTATATACCAACAAAATGTGACGTTATTACTTTTGCTTCCGGAACCTTTATGGAACCTAAAAAATCTTGGAACCGGAACCGGAACCTGAATGTTTAGAAAATTAAAATTGGAACCGGAACCGAAACCCTTATTTTGAATTTCGAAGAACCGTAACCTATATTTGTAAAGGGTTCCAGTCCCTGGTCTGTAGCATCATAAGTATTCACTCAGATGTCTCCAGTAGATTGAGTTTCTTACTCAAAATTTCTAGACTTACAAACACGCCAAAGAATAAATAAAATACACGTTTGTTTTTGGAAATTCTTTATTTTAAATTAAAGTTAAATTAAAACAAAAACGTCACAATGTCGTTAGCGGAATTTTTAGAGATATAAAATTATATTAAACAAACTCAGTGTATAACGACCTACATATTTCAGTATAACTTTACCATATGTTAACACGTTAAAATTGATTTTCTATTGGATGAATTATTAAAATCAGTGTTGCTATCGGCAAATTTAAATTTTCCATCTATTTTTCAAAATTTAATTTAAAACATTTTTGAATTCATAGAGTGAAAGGAAATGAAGTCAAAATTTGATATTTTTGAATCAGTATGGCGGGTACTTAGAGACACCGAAACAGTATGGCATTGTCATAATCGATGATAAAACAAAATTTTCTATCATTGTGCAAAAAATTAGCTTTGGGCTCATAAACCAAGAGGGCATAAAAAAATGTCACGTTTAATTCAGTATGGC
This sequence comes from Agrypnus murinus, assembly GCA_929113105.1. Classification (NCBI taxonomy): domain Eukaryota; kingdom Metazoa; phylum Arthropoda; class Insecta; order Coleoptera; family Elateridae; genus Agrypnus; species Agrypnus murinus. The sequence goes on from OV816027.1 coordinate 113,262,813, forward strand.
GGCCCGTTTGAGACGCTGCATCGGTATGGCATTCATCCCCTCCATACTTTGGCTATATAATGTAGCATATAAAACAAGAAATAGCTTTGTACTCATTCCGTAAGGGTATTGCTTTTTTTGACACGTTCAATAAATTGCGCAGCGCAACGCCGACGCAAACGGACCGCCATACTTGCGCTTCCTTGTAATACATAACAATAGCTAACTTCTCGCAAATATTCAGCTTTGGGATTATCATACGTGTTTTTTTGCTGGATCCCGTTCTATATAGCCCTCATTGATACATGGTATTCACACAGCAGGGTTTCAAACATGATAAAAACAATGTAAAATAAACGCTTACAAGGTGAATAGAAACAATTCATAACTCCGCTTCTAATTATTGTACAACTTTCATCTTGGGCTTGTTTTAAATATAAAGGAGCATAGTTAAAAAAAACTATGTTTTATAATAAAATATTGATTTTATCATTCCAAGGTCACATGATGTGACCTGTGACTTTTGACCTTGAATATCTAAGAAAGTGTACCTACAATTTTTTAGGGATACAATATGTTATACAGCTAGTTGCAGTCTCTCTTCGGCCTGAGTTTCATTTTGGCAAGCCTTTGAGAATAGGCTTCCTCAATCTGTTCTTTCATTAAAGGTACCCTGAGTTTTTGTTTGTATATCTCAAAAGCTTCCAAATTGATTTGATAATGACAACTTAGCTGTCGAAACAATATTGTCGGGTTATAATTTAATAAATACTGTGAAACTTTTTATTAATTTTTATTTATTTTATATTATTATTAAACTGCTTATGGTGATAATTCTAAAATCTAATTTAGCTATGATTGTTGGATAAATTGTTGAAAATTAGTGTCAACCTATTTTAACATAGTAAATTATAATTAGTTCTCCCTTATAGTGTTTACATATTATTATTCCAGGTTATATAGAAGAATTGTCAACCATTCTCGGATAGCTCAGCAGTAGAGCTTCTGCCTAGATAGTAAGAAATCCTGGGTTCGATTCCTGGTCTGAGATAATAATCTCTCTATATTCTAATAACGTCTTAAGTAATACATAAATTGAAAATAATAGTAGTTGCTTTGAAACTCATGAGATAATCCACCACTTACGACTTGTGTTGGAGACGCCGTTACAGCGCAGAAATTCGTGTATCTGTTAGCGTAGCTTGTTTCATACCAAGTTTGGCCAAGACCTGCCTGGCCGTGCTTAACCAGGTGGCGAAAGCTTAAATTGCATCAAGTACGATATGTTCGTGTTGTAGTGTTTCCCCCTATAACTAGATGGTGTCGTCAGTAGTTTTAGTATAGTGACCCTTCAATTAGGGTCTGGCCAATGCGTTGCCACGGTGCCCGCCATTTTATATCACAATATTTTTGATATAATATTTTGATTTTGACGTCCTAATTATAACGTAATTTTACTGTTAAATATGTTTTATATACACAACCCACAGTTTCGTGATTTCTAATTGAGTGAAATACTGTTTACATGCGTGCCAATATTTGATCGTGTAACTAGTTTTGTGCTTTTCAAATCTGGCGCCACGGGTTGTGATTTAAAATGGCTGCTTTGGTCAGACTCTGATTAAAGGGTCTCTATTTTAGTATAGAATCACTACATCTAGTCACCTAGGCCGCGTTGGTCGGTCAGAGTACCGCAAAACTCCGCCAAATTGGGGCAAAAGAAGCACAAAATTGTTCATTATTTGTATCTGATTGCATATGAAAGTAATTGAAAAATTATTATTGTAATGAAAGAATGAAGAGTTTAGATAAATTGTAAAAGTTTATATATTTGAGAATATAATTCACGTGTCACATGGTACATTTTTTATTAATGTCATTGGTGAAAGTACAAAAACAAACTCGCAGAATAGGCTATCAAATCGATGATAATTCTATCACCGCATGTTGACTGTCACCTGTTTTTAATAAATAAAATTGTTTACTGTCAAAGTGACAGAAAATTTCAGTGTTTATTTTCTTTCAACGTTCGTTATATTCTCTCACCAAATATAACACGTGTTATGATTAATCAACGATGATACCACTCGTTAAAACCTTTAGAAAATTGAACTCGTGCTTCGCACTCGGTCAATTTTCGTCGGTTTTAACTCGGGCTATCACCGATGATAATCATAACACTAGTTATATTATCCCCGAGTATATACTTGAGCATAAGTGTTGCGAATGTAGCCAACTCGCTGAAGTTCAGGTAAACCAACACTTAATCTACTAAAAAGATTCTCCATCACAGCAATACAGACGATGACAGGTTCATCTACACCTTGAAAACGTTCGCGAATTTCATCCCAAAGAGCCACATCATAATCGCATGGAATATAAGCGTTACATAGAGCACTAACAAGTTCATCCCACGACTTAAGGGTGTCTCGGACTGAACGAAACCAAACGAGAGCCTTATCGGTAAACAATTCAATGGCAGCTAATTATACAACTTCCCCTGTAAGGCTGAAAAGAAGTGTATGACTTCCTGCATTGGTACTGCTAGCTGGATTCAGATGTCCAGTTACTGCAAAAGGATCTAGTTTCTGAAAAGGTATAAAATTTGCAGTAGATAGACTAAATTGAACCGTTAAAGTAACAGGTGCACGAGAAAAGAATAAATAAATAGATAGGATAGGTTGCGTTGCGGGTAGCTGAGAAAGATTTGTTCCACTAACTTCATCATCGACAAACGAGATCAAATCGGCATCGGGTTGAAACTGCGATTCAGGAACAACTCGTAGAGGATGTCCTAGACGTTTAACTTCAAGCTCTTCCGATAACCTAAAATGTTGCTTAATTAAACGGTTTCTTTCATGTTGTAACTCGGCATCACTTGGATTTACGCTAGATAACACGACCATAAACATGAAGTAAACTCGTTTAAACTTTGCGATATTCGGTGTCACGAAAGGAAACTAACAAACTATTTACTTGATGAGAGAGTACCATTAATTCTTTATTACAGGTAATTAACTCTTTATTAATGTCCACATCTACAGCAGAAATATTTAACCCATAGTTTTTCTCAATATCTAGGGCTGCACGAAGCAAACGCCTCTTATCATGTACAGTACCCTCAATGGCAATACCGCGGATTTCTAGCTTATAATTAATTTCGTCGATTAATAGTCTGTTAGCCTCCATATTGATCCACGACATACATTAATAATAAATAATAATTATAATGAGAAGTAAATATTTACAAGAAAAATAAAGGCAAATAGTAAATAGCCTTAACCAAAATAAAAAGGTAACCAGTAAATGCACAGGTAAATAATTAAATTACCCAAAAGTAACAATCCTATAAACTAATAATACACTCAGGGTTAGGCAACCCAAACTACACCTATATACAGGGTGGTCCCAGAAGTACCCGACCTGACCAAGAGGTGGCGGTAGTTGTTTGAAAATATCACTGTATTGGAAAGTACGCAGTCTATAAAGCATATGTTTCAAGTTTGAAAGCGCCACGTTGTTCAGTATTTGTTTGGCAGCCATCAATAGTGAACGTTGTCAGTGAATTTGTGAAAATGGAGAAAATTGGTCATCGTTATATGATATAATACTTTTATTTGAAAGGCCTCAGCCCAACCAATATAAAAGCTGAACTGGATTTTACTCTGGGTGAGTCTGCTTCTTCGTTTAAAACAGTTAAATTTTGGGTAGCTGAGTTTAAACGAGGCCGTACGAGCTGCCAAGACGAGCATCGCAGTGGTCGACCAAATGAGGTGACGACTCCAGAAATGGTGAAGAAAATCCACAAAGCGGTACTTGATGATCGTCGACTGAAAGTTCGCGAGCTAGCAGACATTACGGGCATTTTAAAAAGTGCGGTACATAGCATATTATCTGAAAATTTGGACATGAGAAAGCTGTGTGCAAGATGGGTGCCGCGTTTGCTCACACTCGAGCAAAAACAGTGTCGTGAAAATGTTTCAATTGAGTGTTTAGCGAAGTTTCACAGCAACAAAGCAGAATTTTTGGGCCGTTTCGTAACAATGGATGAAACATGGGTCCATCATTTCACACTCGAGACAAAAGAACAATCGAAGCAATGGACTCAAAAGGGAGAACCGGCTCCAAAGAAGGCGAAGACCGTTTCATCTGCAGGCAAGGTTATGGCGTCGGTTTTTTGGGATGCGCGTGGAATAATTTTTATTGACTATCTCGAAAAAGGAAAAACTATCAACGGCCAGTATTTGCAAACTTATTGCAACGTTTGAGCCAAGAAATCAAGCAAAAACGGCCGCATTTGGCTAAGAAGAAAGTGTTGTTTCATCACGACAACGCGTCAGCTCACAAATCCGTTATTGCAATGGCCAAAATTAATCAATTAAAGTTTGAATTGCTACTTCATGCACCATATTCGCCAGATTTAGCCCCTTGGATTATTTTCTGTTCCCAAACTTGAAAAAATGGCTCAGTGGTCAAAGATTTTCCAACGATGAAGAAGTGATGTCAGCAGTTAATGGCTATTTTGAGGAGCAAGACAGTTCTTATTATAAAAAGGGTATCGAACTTTTTGAACACCGCTGGGAAAAGTGTATAGAGCTGAAAGGAGATTACGTTGAAAAATAAATAAATCTTTTTCCAAAATTTTGGTGTTTTCTTTGTTGGGTCGGGTACTTCTGGGACTATCCTCGTAATATTAACCGATAACCTGACTAACAAATAATCATCAAACTTATAAGAAATCGATAATACAATAATCCACTAAAACTATAACCAATCAATAATAAATCAATCAAATACGAAATCAATAATAAATCGTAGTTTGTATTTAAGAAAGTCAACAAAAGATCCAAAGGCAAAGACTTCGGCCACCAAAACATAAGTTGCCTGCAAATTGAGTGCCAAAATATAAGTTGGCCTACACCTTGTGTGCCAAAATTTTAGTTGGCCCCACGTTGAGCGCCAAAATTAGAGTTGTTACCAACAAAATGGGGATCACTAATTGGGAAACGGTAACAACCTTTACGCAGTTAAATCTGTCACAACCTTTACGCAGTTACCGCAGTTAAATCTGTCGGCTGCCAGCTAACTAGTGTGAGATCGTGGGTCTTCTGTAATGGGCGCAAAAAATCGTCTAAAATTGCTACTGTATTTGCAGACAAAATCTGAAAAGAACAACACATTTGCGACTACTACCAATGTTGTCGACTTTTCCCAATATTGAATCCTCGATAGCTGAAAATATAAACCCCCAAATACCAAACATATAAATAATAAGTCGTCAAGTAAGGGATGTGTGTAACCAAGTATGGTAACACATTTGCGACTACTACCAATGTTGTCGACTTTTCCCAATATTGAATCCTCGATAGCTGAAAATATAAACCCCCAAATACCAAACATATAAATAATAAGTCGTCAAGTAAGGGATGTGTGTAACCAAGTATGGTTATATTTTAATCAAGAACAAGTAGCCTTGGCAAAAATTAAATGTAGGTTATTGTTGATTCCTATATACACATTTGAACGGAATGAGGGTTAAAGCTAGCGGGACTATTTACTCTAAGACTGACAACTTCAATTTTCAAAAACGTAACTGGCATGGTAAATTAATGTGAATACCTGTGATGTAGAGATTGCGCAATCATTAATCGTCAGATTTTAATTGTTTAACATATAGGGAGAAAATGTTATTCCTAACAAGGTAAACTGATGATATAATATAGGTATGTGCAATAGGTACATAGATCTAAGTGCTACATGCACAAAGCCGAAAAACCATTTAACACTTATAATATCCAAATATACAGTAATACTTTATATACAATACGCGTTGTCAAACGTTAGTGTTGTTGTAAACGGTCGCTACACGATACAGGTGCGTGTTCTTCGAACTGAAGAGGAACGTCACCAACCAGGTCGAACGTAGCGTGATCCAACGAGACAACAGCAACCAAGTAACTGTACGTCAGCAAGCTCAGCGTAGTGGTATTTTAACAATCCAAATATACAACAAAGTGTATAAAGTTGAGGTAAAATAAAAGAATTATATAAAATAGAAAGAAAAAAGGTCTGCAACAAATAAAATCAATCACCAGAATGCACCAAGCAAACATTGAATAAATACCTTAGATAAAGGGTTACCTTCTGAAAGAGTTATACCGCTCCCAAATGTGGCTAACGTAGATTATATATCGAATCCTGCTAAAGAATTACAGTATAAGAGACTGAAAGTAAAGAAAAGCAAATCTACAATATTACGAGAACGTGCTCCTAACCTTAAAAAAAGAACTAGCGGTTAATCCCTTACGGTACCAATAAAATTGGAAATAACACCAAAAATTAATTATGGATCTGCACAAATGCAATTTCCACTTCACAACATGAAGGGAAAATTAATTTAACGTCGATGCCACAAAAATATTTTTTTTTTATAGAAATTGCTTAACGAATGAACGAACAAAACTAAGGGAGAAAATCTCGTATCAACAACAGGAAGTTACTTTCAAATAAAATGGTAACAAAAGGAGAGAGAATGCGAAAATCCCTAAACGCTATACAAACTAACACAAAAGCATAGCTATACAGAGTGCTACGCCATTAGCACGTAACAATCGTTTAACAGAAATAGTGCTATTTTTTAATTAAATGCAGGTTTCTCACCGAAAAACCATTTAATAATAATAATAATATTCATTTATTGCCCAACGGGATACTAATTACAGGACAATGTTAGACAAGACAAGTAATAGTATGTAACAGTAAATCAAATAAATAAACACAATATGTAAAGAGTAATATGTAAATATAAAATATATGAAATAAGTAAGCACATAACAATGTAAAACAATTGAGTAACGATGCAGATAAATGCAAATCTATTCAGGTAAACGTTATTTATTTCATTAATACAAAGATATCTTTATACAATTTTTTGGCATTCTTCGTCATATGATAACGGTGTCCTTAACCTGATGTTGGTTCTAGCTCTTGTATGTAAAAGTATTTGTTGATCGGCAGGTAATTCTTGGTACGTGAAAGCAAACGTAACTTAGAAGTTGAGAACAATCAATTTTGTTGTTTATAAGCTTTGCTAGAAACTCAGTACTACCACGCTCACGTCTTGTCTGAAGTGAATCAATATTATGTTCCCTTAATAAGATACCATAATCAATGTTGCGTGCTGGAAAAGTGCCAGTTTTCTTAAATGACAAATACTGTAGAAATTTTCTTTGTATTCTTTCGACGCAGAGTTGTTCCGATACATAAAATGGATATCAAATAACTGTAGCATATTCTAGTTTGCTTCTCACAAAAGAATAATAGAGGGTTGCAAGTACATATGAATCTTGGAACATTTTAGAGGTTCTAAAAATAAATCCAAGGGTTCAAGAGGGACAAGAACAATCTTCAGCAATCTGCTTCTGAAATGAAAGATTCGCATCGAACCATTCACCTAAATCTTTTATCTGAGTAGTACGTTGTACAGCTGTTTCTTCAATGTAGTAATCAACGGCTAGAGGAGAAACTTTACGTGTGTATGTGACAGTGAAGCACTTGGAATAGGTTAAGTTTAAACTCAGCACACCATTTCACAAGACTATTTATATCAGTCTGCATACTTATACTGCCATTAGGAGATTGTATACAGTTAAAGAGCTTAACGTCATCCGCATAAGCAAGAACATGACATGCAAAAGAGGATAAAAGATCATTTAAAAACAAAACAAATAATAAGGGACCAAGATTTGAACCCTGTGGCACTCCAGAGATTGCATTAAATTCAAGGAACGAAAGCCACTGTAAAATACGTAATTCATTCTGTTCTCTAGATACGTCTTTATTAGATAGAGAGAGGGAGTAGAAAAATCAAACTCTTCTAGCTTGTTCAGCAGCAGATTATTGGAAATACTATCGAAAGCTCGACTAAAATTGTAACATTTATTTTTCCTTAATTTGTGCATTACTGAAAGGGTCCTCGTATGAACTCACCTTTAGATGTATTTATTTTAAATATTTTGTCGGTTTTGAAAAGTATCATTTTCTCTCTTTATAATTTTTATATTGATGGATTTTCGTCGTATATATTTAAATGTAGACTCCCTGAGTTTACATTTAATTACTAATAATTTCCTTTTGAATATTATTGTTTAATGGATTTTCTTATTCAAATTTGGATACCGATATCAACTTTCCTTGTTGGGAATGACGGCCTTGCGCGTTTGATTTTTAGAGTAGGATTCGCTCTCTGTTGTGCGTGCTGGAAAGACCTCTCTTAGGAGGATTGGTTTTTGGTCACGTTTTTGACCAAGCGTTCTTCATTAGAAACTCTTTTAATGAGCATCTGAATGTAAATAAATTTCTCCGTGACGAATATCCATAACTATTTTGTTTGGCCTTTGATTGTTGCTGAGGAATTTCGTTGATGAAGATTTCCCTTATAAAGGTACATCTTTTTGCAGTCTATTCAATCTTTTTCCAAATTTTGTTTGAATTTTTTCTATTATTCAACTACGATTTTAGGGAATCTAGGCTACCCTGTAACATTACGCCTACCCATATGCACCAATTTGTGCAGCCGTTTTGTTAAAAAGGGATTCCAGTCTTCCTGGTGCACGAGCTGAATCACACCTTCATCTCTGAGACGTTATCGTATGCTGAATAGGTCCAGTAGCCAAATTTCGAGGCTGTACTGTATCCGCAGTCGGTATCAACCACCGTAGGATTACATCAGAGTATCCATCAATAGAACTGAACATTTTCGTTTGTTGGTATTTTTTTATATTAATTAAATTTGCCTTGATTGATCTATCTGATCTATTAATTTCACTAATTTATTTAATTTATAGTTAAAGGTAATCATTTCTATAAAGATTTACATTTCTATAGAATAATATTAATTTTATACATGGAATTTTTCTGATATCGCTTTCTAGTGATAACTTCAATTTTTATTGCATTTTATCTGTACCAATTTATAAATGCCACGTTTAGATAAAAAGTCGGTATAAATTTTCAAATTTTTATTAAATGTAAATTGTTTGAATTAAAGAAAGGTTTAATTAAATTTTTGCATATTTCTTAATAGATTTATTAATTCATTTACAGAAGATTACATTATGTAACAGAAATAGTACTATATCTGAGTAATTAGATTTTATTTACATATCTAGGTTCACATTTATCTTTTTATTTCTTTATTTTGCTCTATATCTATTTTTTTCTATTATGTGTATATATGTGTTACTATTAATAAATGCATTTAAAATTTGTGCTTCTTATTGTTGAGGAATAACACCACCATACTTAGGGGTCTATTCTGTAAGCATTGAGCGAACCGTTCACGAGCAGTTATCGTTGTTTGAAAGGTTTTTCGCTCTAAAGCTATTCTGTAAGCAAACAACCACCGTTATGCACTCGTTAGTGGACTGCGCACCCTTCGAAGGTGAACCTTTCACGAACGGTGGCAGATTAGTCGACGTTAGCCAACGTTCGTGTTTATTTTTATAATTATAAAAGAAATTTTATATGTGAAATTGTTGTATTAATTTTATCAGAGTATGTTAAAATGGAAAGTAATTTATTTAATCCAATTGTAAATGAATTTGAAAGAATAAATATATGACGCTAATTAATCTAACCTCAAAAACTTGGTTGAGATGAATCAAGAATTATTAATAGCCGCTTATTAGGAGATAGTAGCAATTATATACTTTGAATAAATTATTTCCGGTAGTACCTACCTCACCAGAGGTGGTCTTAGATCAGGTGAAAAACCACCTGTAATAAAAATTACAAAAGGATTCTTATTATTAAAAATAATCTCTTAAGAAGGTATAATAATAGTGATAGAATATATCACAATGAAATGGGAGAAGAAAGATTTACTATTGCAGGTTGATAATATTACTATTGTTGAGGTATTTTAAACATTTTCAGGAATTTATTTGTAAAATTTTCTTACTACATTTGAATAGGGTTCTAAAAAAATAAAAATAATTATAGGTACTCATATTTTTAAATTCTTGAAGTAATTGAGAATTAGTAAACAGTATTTACACTACCTATTAAACTTGCCGAAGATATCGTAATAAACTTATATGTAATTAATTTATGTTTCTTTTGTATTTTTTCACTTATGGGTATGCAATTAAAGTTGGTAAGTTTAGTTAAAACCTATATTTCAATCTTCGTCAGGGTTAGATCAACTTTAACATACAACCACTTTTTTAAAGTTGTCAATTAATGTATTAAGATTATTATATTAATGCTAATAAACTCCTAACGAAAATCCAAAACGGATCGAAATATACGTTTAAACTAAACTAACTTTAATTGCATACCCAAAAGTGAAACAACACATTAAATAAATAATTAATAAATAAATATTAGTTGTAATTAATTTATTTCATAAAAACCAATTCAAACAAAGGACTAACTCATACTTTAAATTATTAATAATAACTATACAAATAGTACTATGTTCTCTTCAGCGGGGGGGTTTCTTTTAGGTGTTCTCTTGCACCTAAAATGTACGTTTACTCGCAATTCCTCCAAGAACGATGTATTGTTGCCTTCTCAACTCTTTTGAAATCAATTCAAAACTGCGACATTTTTACAAAATTGGCGCGTTCTCCAGAAATAATAAATATGGCATGAGCAATATATACTTAAAAGGTGAAACTGTATCTATATTAACGGCAAAGATGTATTACCTTTTTAGAAAACGTCAGACAGTCGTTGAGAGTGCGCGTAGCTCAACGGTTGGTGTTACAGAATAACCTATCTATCGATTCTCGTTGAAGCTGCCGCTGAGGAAGTCGCTAACGATCGCCGTTCACGAACGGCGCTATTCGTGAACGGTTAGTTACAGAATAGACGCCCTAAAAAATGAAAGATAATTTATGCTATTGTTTAAGTAATAGTTGTTTAAAAATAATACTTACCAAGAGAAATAGGTTCTCCCGCTTTCCTATTTTGTTCAAGTTATCTTGTGCATTAAAAAAAATGGATGGCGCCCCTTTTTTTTGCTTCATACTCAGTGGACCCACGTATACCGCTCACCGATGAAAAGCTGCCGCACGCCAGTGCGTAACCTTTACCGCAAGTAAAAAAAGGTTACAAAATCTGTGTAGATAACATCTGCTTGTTGTCCTCTATCAATTTTATCACTTACAAACTGGGTAAAGCAGGAGAGATTTGTTATTGTCGATCTTCCTGAAACAAAACCATGCTGAAGATTTGTGAGTTGCACACCTATCTGCGGAGATGGCGCTTCAGAGATTTCCCCTATTTTCATAGGGTAAATTAGGGTTACTAAATGAAAACTTTAAGCTCACTTCATATTTAGGAACTCTAGGGTAAACTACATCGAGTTTCAGGTATTAATAATATTAAAGTATTCGATGTAATGAATAGCGTCTTTGCATATAGTTCATTGCTTGTATATCAACACACATTCGTTTTTAATCTTAGGTAGTGAGTATTGTATGCAAATGAAAAGTTTTTCACAACAGTTGTGCATAATAGTTTAAGCTATCACTTTATAAGTAATGCAATTTATTTTTTAGTTGTTAAAATAACTTTTGTAGAAATGGTAACACAATGGACAATACGGAGGTAACTGCAATCAAAACTGAAATGGATATAAACATAAAATCGCAGGTAATGGAAGACTGTAATAACATCAAAGATGAGATGAAGAGTGAAATACATTCTGAGTACGAAGAGAAACTATTGGATAACATCGTCATTTCACCAACTTATAGACAAATTATTACGGACAGCAACCTTCATAAATCTAACAATCAATTTATATGCAATATATGTAATTACACATTTAAGGTGAAGAGTCGTCTTGAGAGGCATTTGCTCACTCATAGTGGTGAAAAGCTATTTATATGTAATATATGCAGTTATCAATTTTTGCAAAAGAGTATTCTTAAAAAGCACATGTCTGCTCATAGTGGTGAAAAGCCATTTGCATGTAATATATGCGAGTATAAGTGTTCAAGAAAATATTATCTTAAAACACACATGTTCAGTCATACTGGTGAAAAGCCATTTGAATGTAATATATGTGGATATAAATGCTCTCAAAAAAATCGTCTTAATCAACACATATCCACTCATAATAGTGAAAAACCATTTAAATGTGATATATGTGTTTATAACTGTTCAGAAAGGAAGGATCTTAAAAGACACATGCTCGCCCATAGTGGCAAAAAGCCATTTGAATGTAATGTATGTGGATTGAAATGTTCGCAAAAGAGTAATCTTAAAAAACACATGTCCACTCATAGTGCTGAAAAGCCATTTGAATGTGGTATATGTGGCTATAGATGTTTACGTAAGAGAAATCTTACAATGCACATGTGCACTCATATTATTGAAAAGCCATTTGAATGTAATATATGTGGATATAAATACTCTCAAAAGTGTCTGCTTGATCAACACATATCCAGTCATAATCGTGGAAAATCATTTCAATGTAAAATTTGTGTTTACAACTGTTCACAAAGCAGTGATCTTAAAAAACACATGCTCACCCATAGTGGTGAAAAGCCGTTTGAATGTAATGTCTGTGAATTGAAATTTTCCTTAAAATGTAATCTTAAAAGACACATGTTCACTCATAGTGGTGAGAAGCCATTTGAATGTATTATATGCGGTTATAAATGTTCTCGTAAGAGTCGCCTTAAACAACACATATCCACTCATAGCTGTGAAAAAGTCATTTGAATGTGATATGTATTTATGAATGTTCACCTATAAGAAAAATCTTATAATACATATGAGCATTTGTACTGTTAAAAAGCCATTTAAATGTACCTAATATATGAGTAATAAATGTGCAGAGAAAAGCACTTGAACACACACATGTGACATTTAAATGTATTCCTTCTACCATGAAGTGTTTGACTGTTTAAGTTCTACATCAATTTTTGTATTTTTATATCATTCATATACTTTTCACATATACCATTATCATGTATAATACAAGTATAAATTATGGTTTTTCTTTTATTTATCCTTTCCATGTCTTTCTTCTTGTGGTAGTTTTCTAATCTCATTTCAATGAATTCCTCATTTTCCAGAGGCTTGTTCTTCCCATTCCATTCTCAGTCATCCCACTTTATTTTTTCCTTGTATTCTCATTTTGTATATCTTTGTTATTCTATCATCTTCCTTCTGTGCAGGTGTCCTAACCATCCCAATTTTCTCTTCTACTATATTATTATGCCTATTGGCTCCATGCTTATTCATCCGTGCCCATGAGAACTTTTGATCTGGAAGTTGATAACTATAACATATCAAAAATTCAGCCAATTTAACCGGAGGTCTCGGTCCATAAGATTAGTTTCAAGAATTTGAAAGATTTCAAACCACGCAACTTTAATCAGCTGTGGGTTTTTGGACTTTGTACCCAGTAGAACTTTTGATCCAAGTGTCGATAACTATAACATATCAGGAATTCAGCCAATTTAACCAGGGGCCACTTTCCATAAGATTAGTGCGGGGTTTTTTATAACTATAGTAACTTTTTTGTATAAAAGATTGGTGATATAGATAAGAATTTTTAAATATAATTGAAACATGCCAATAAATATAGATGGCGTTGTACAGCAAAATTTTTTATTTTAGTACAGCAATAAAGTTTAGATACAGTTTAGAGTCACTACATCTAGTCAGCCATGCAGGCGGATCAGAATACCACAAATAAAGCTATACAGGGGCGAGAAAAGCCCATAGTTGTTAATTATCATTATCACCACTGAATTAAATGCACGCTTAGTTTACAATGCTTTTCTACATAGTTTTCATTTTGATAGTTCTAAATTGTAATATGCCAAATACGTAAAATGCGATTTTAATTTATTAATTACTAGATTTCACACTTCCTCGCCCCAATATGTGGGCATCATCATCATCTTCATTTTGTTCCTTGTATAATAATAATCTTCGACTCGATAATGTTCTGTCAGAAATGTATGCTTATATAGTAGTAACTCTGTGGTGGGGCCAATTACCTTGAACTACCTTACAACCTTAGCTGTCTCTTTTTGAACTTCAGAGACGTCCAGAACCTTGAAAAGTAGCTTGAGACATCACTATACACTGTCCAGCCAACAGAAATAGTTAAGCCACGCCCTACAAAAGTGCGGCATATTTGAGGCGAGCTTTTTTATTGGTCGGTTTTATAAAACCCGTATCACAAGCATGCGAAAAAAAGTTGCCTAATTACATTATCTAATTATTACTTTATTTTATAACTTGGCAATCAATTTTTACTTTTTATAGCAACATATTTAAATTATTTTAATAATCATTTAATAAAAGAAGATCAACACCATTTATTTAAAAAAAAAAAATATATAGGGAATTTTTCTCTGATTTAGCGTCGTGGCGCTAAGGTTGCGCGTTTGCAACATGATTTTATTTTGGTGGTTATGTTGGTATTAGTTATTTATTTAGTCGTTGTTTCGCTCTTAATGTCACTTAAGTTATTTTAAATTTGCTTGAGGATTTCTAAGATTTAGTGCACATTTGTGAATATTAAGGTACGTACTGAAAACGATTTATATTGACTAAGTCTTAAAATCACATTTTGCCATAAAGTGAAAAATTTATCAACAATGGATCAACCTGTTCTTTCTCCACCGAAGAAACGGATAGCCAGACATTTCTCGGTCGAAGAAAAAGAACGTGTTGTTGGTATCTATAAGGCTTACGCTGGAGAAAACCCAGACAACCCTAAAACGAAAAATATTGAGTTTACTGCAACAGCAGCAGGTAAGGTTTCACTTCATACATATTATTATGTACTTATATACATTATACATATTCATTTAGGCGTGAGCGCCTCTAGTATGTTCAAGATTATCTGTGAATACAAGGAAACACACGAGCTGAATCCACCGAAAGTGTACTTAGACGTTTAGTTCATTCCTTTTTTGAAAGAAATGAACCACCTACTCTAAACAAAATATTAACGGCTGTTCACGACAACGATGGTTTACCGCAACTGAAACGGAGTACTTGATGGAAATTGTTAAAAGAAATTGGCTTTCGGTGAGAAAATAAACTTTTTATTTCTACATGTTGTAATCGAATTGGGTTTGGCTATACAGGTTTTCGAAAAGGTCGCGCAATAGTGTCCTACGGGAAAAAGATGAAATTATCGCCTGGAGACGACGTTTTCTGCGACAGATCAGAAAGTACCGGGAAGAAGGCAAGAAATTGTACTTCTTAGATGAGACGTGGGTGAATGCTGGTCATACTGTACATAAAGTATGGAAGGACTCGACAATCCTGACTCCGCGGCAAGCTTTCTTACAAGGACTAACGACTGGCTTAAAAGATCCATCTGGCAAGGGAAGTCGTCTTATAGTTCTCCATATAGGATCCGAGGACGGTTTTGTTGAAGATGGTTTATTATGCTTCGAATCTAAGAAAACCGGAGATTATCACGAAGAAATGACAGGTGAAGTTTTCGAAAACTGGTTTACAAAAGTTCTGGGACGCTTGGAAGAGCATTATGTAGTTGTTATGGACAACGCTTCCTATCACAGCCGAAAAACGGAGAAATTGCCAAATACTAGCACAAAAAAAACCGACATACAATCCTGGTTGGCAAGTAAGTCAATTACCTATGAACCAGATATGGTAAAAGCCGAACTCCTGGATCTTGTACGACAGGTTGCCGTTACGCCAAATTATGTGGTCGATGAGATGGCAAATGAACAGAATGTTATGGTTTTGCGATTGCCCCCATTTCATTGCGAATTCAATCTTATTGAATTGATATGGGGTCAAATAAAAGGGGAAGTAGCGCGAAACAATACTACTTTCAAAATGAAAGACCTTCGCCCACTATTTGACCAAGCAGTCAAAAATGTTTCTGCCGAAAATTGGAAGAATGCTATTAGTCATGCTCAAGGCGAAGAAGAAAAACTGTGGCAGCTTGACATTGCTATGAACCTAATAGTGGAACCATTGGTCATTAGTGTGGGGGACGACTCTTCCTTATCTGAATCTGATTTACAGTCTGATTAATTATTCATATTATAATTTTTAATTTAACAATTTGTATATTCACTATAATAGTTGATTGTTGTTATTTTACGTTATTTTGTTGTTATTTATTGTTTATTATTATTGTTATTTTGTTATTTAATTTTTAACAGATAAAATAATTGTTAAAATCATTTGTTAAAAGCAGATTGTTATCATCTACTTAAAAGAGAAAATACACTGAAGGGAAGCTTTCCTTCTAATTGGCATCGCAGCCCTCATATTCCAATCATTTGTGTGGGGAATGACTATTCTTTCGTCCGAATTACACTCTACCGCGCGGTAGAGGCCAACTCTTAATCCGACGGATCCCGAGAACAGGTGAGAAGATTTTTCTCGTTGATAAAGCCTCAGTACACTTTGCAGTGCTGTCAGAAGAGCACGTTAAGCAGTTGGTATAGACAACCACGTAACCATCTTTTGGTGGCTGTCGTTAAAAATAAAACTGCCCTATGCGACGCACAAGTATGTATTTACCTCGGTGGTTTAATAATAATAATTTCTACAACCCATCACATGTGAACCAGGCCCCAGAAGCTATGAAGTTTGTGCGGGAGGGAGGGGGCGCTTATTATCATTACGCAGGCCCAAAGTGTGACTGCATCGGACTGATGGAACAGCGCAAATCCCACATTTGTGTCACAGCTAAGGAAAACTGCAGAAAACCTTAACGAGAGCTGCCAGTACCAGGAGTCGAACCTGGGCCGCTTGGGTGAAATGCCAGCACGCTAGACAATTCGCTACCAAGGCTGTTTGGCAATGTTAATTTCAATTAACATTTATACAATACAATTAATTAGTCTTATACATATTATAATTTTTATGTGACAATTTGTATAGTATTCTTTAAAATAATGTTTTGTTATTAATAAAACTATGCGTATACATTTTATGATTAATGCTGAGTATGATTCAACGAGAATTATGCAGTTTATACTTATACGTTAGTATTATTATTCTTATTATACACCACATATTCATATTAGCAGGGAGGCACCTTAAATCTATTAGAAACTATGCAAAAGCATAAGCAGCTTAATTAAAGCTGCTTTGTTTGACCAAATTAAGTACTGTTGCAAGCGAGTATTTTTCCAGGTTTACTAATTCGGTGTCTAATTAATTATTTCAAGACTAAACTTATCTGACAGTTAGTTTATTTTATAATTTTCCTCATCAATTTTTACTTTTTATAAAAACAGAGAATATATCATTTATTTAAAACGAGAAAAGTATAGTAAATGAAAACTTGGTGCGCTTTTATTAATTTGTACCGTGTGAAACTGGCTTTACTCCCATTGGTCTACGCAAACATACATTTGTGGGGGAGTGGCTTAACTGTTTCTGTTGGCTGGACAGTGTATAGAGAATCTACTCTTGAAAAGCATGACCTTCGGAAAAGTAGTGGGAGATACATAAAAGGGATTGCAACAACTTTATTCATCTCGCTTGTTCACTATCGTTACTTGTTATAGTGTAGTTATGGATTGGGAACATTATTGGACTCTTGAGACAACAGGTGGTGGCGAAGTTAAGATTTCTCATCTTTACTGAGTTTCCTACAGAGCTGTGTACATGCTCCAACCATTTCATGTGTTCATCTATTATGACCCTTAAGAATTTGGTTTTTAATGTAAGTTCTATGCTGCGGCCATTTATTTCAATTTTTTTTTGATAAGCAGATTCATTACGAGTATGCCTAAATAATACTAATATTAATTAATATATATTTATTACTAAAGTATTTTCCTTGAACCATATAGAAATGGCTGAAATAGCAGACACAGTTTTATCCTTTGTCTCGTTATAATCTTTCCCAACAACTAAAACATCACGTGTCATCAGCATAGTTTGTTAAAGTCACCGAGTGATCATTTAATAGTATATTATGCAACGAGCACATTATGATGGTTATTAATACACGAGTATGACGTTTACAACACGTTTATGCAGCGAGTGTTGTAATTCATACGAGTTTTGATTATATTCTGTGGCCGAAGCTTTTTTAAAACTTTATTTATTGAATATAATAAAACACATTTATATATTTCGTTTGCAGTCGTAGAATATATTTTATTATTTTTAATCGAGAGAAAACGTTATCTCTTTTAACATTTAGAATACAAATATTAATATTACTTTGTCTGTAATTATTTAACGAGTTTAAGACGAGTTTAAATAATTAAATTTGAATTAACACACTTAACAGAACAATTTTAGAATTCACATTTAAATGACATTAAGCAAAATAATTAATTAAAACTCGAATGAGCCATTATGTTTTTACTAGCAAGACAATTTTAAAATCCACATCTAGTTTTAATACTCACTCTAGATAAACACTTGTTGAAGAGACTTGTGTGTTGAATGAATGCTTAATAAAGACTTGTGTGTTGAATGAATATTTAATAAAGACTAAAGACTTAAGATTAAAACAGAGGTATTTATACCTTATCTGCCTACACAGTTCTCATGGTCATGAGAGAATAAATGCCAAAGAAGTTCTCATAGAGATAACATAGACTTAGCAGAAAAACTGTAATTTGATATCGTGAGTTTTATTATCTTAAGCAATTCTCATGTAACATGATCTTATCTATAGTGCGATTCTACGTACGTTACTTACGAGTGTATTAATAATCATTATGTGCGAGTTGCATACACTACTTTTTCTTCGACCTTAACTGATTTGTTACTAATAAGACTTCTAAAACTGTTATAAGGTGTAACTTCAAACTGCAAGACGATCAGACGAGGGCTTTTCTATACTACTTCTAATTTTTTAAACCCTTATCGTGTTATAAAAATTCGCGACGAATTTAATTACTACTTTTTAAGACATACTTACGAAATTGATAAATAAAAGCAACAAAAATACATTCAGAATTTCATAAGATTAATATTTAATAAAACTAACAATAAGAATAATTGGTTAGAACAGGTTTACAATAATAGCAATTATTAGTAATTATTTGAATTTTCCATATACAGAAAACCAACACAAACAGACATAACAATACCAAATGAATCTTGTCACCATAATACACATAAAATAGCAGCCTACAGATCATTAGTACACAGAGCTTTAACTATTCCACTAACAAAATCAGATTTTAGCAAAGAGATATCAACCATTAAACAACTAGGACATGCAAATCATTATAATCCGAACATGATTGACACTTTAATTAAACAAAAAGATTATAGGTTAGCTATCAAAAGAATATATCCCATTGACAATCAAACAGAAGACACAAATTACATATCTATACCATATTTTGGCAAAATATCAGAAAAAATTGCACATATACTAAGAAAAAGCAACAATTATAAAATAACATTTAAAACCAACACTAACACTTTTTCATTTTTATTTAATGCTAAAGACAGAACACATGATATCATGAAATCGGGCATTTACCGTTTAAATTGTTCTTTTTGTAGTTTGGTATATATTGAGCAAACACTTAGAAATTTTTACATAAGATATAAAGAACACGTACGTCATTACAAAAATAAACATCCTGAAAAATCGAATTACGCCAAACACCTTTTAGAACAAAATCACACAATGACTCCTCAAAATAATATTAAATTCCTACATTTTTGTAATAACAAACGCAAATTAGACATTTTAGAAGCCTTTGAGATATACAAACACAAACTCGGGGTACCTTTAATGAATGAACAACTTGAGCTCAGTAATTCTCCGTTACTGGAAGTATTAGATATTTAATTCTGATTATTATTATAACTGTGAAACTTTTAATAATCTTTATTTATTTCATGATTATGGAGTTCCACAAACTAAGGCTAGAAACAATAAACAAGATTATTAGTAATATTTATTATTCACTGCGTGACGATGGAGAATGAGGTACGTTCCCAAGTTTAGTATGTAGTAACTTTGCCTCGTTTCTACGCAACCATTTGATATTCTTGACTCTCATTGGTCAACAGCTTGTTATTCTTGACTCTCACTTGTCAACAGCTGATTGCATAATGGAAACTCGTTGCATAATGAACCTCATTATGAATCGGCTATTGCATATATAATAGTTGAATTAGAGTATAGGAGTAGAAAAAGACATTGACAGATCATTTATGTATAGTAGAAACAAAATTGGAGCAAATGGGATTCCTAAAGTAATAGATTTTAAATCTGAAAAATGCTCAGCTGAATTTGCTATAATACTTACTTTTTGACAGCGGTTATTTAAATAAGACTGAAACCAATTGTAGGCCATTCCTCGGATTCTCATTTTTTCCAGTAGTGTCTGATGGTGCACACAGTCAAACTCGTTGGATAAGTCTAAAAACACCCAGAGTGCAATATTTGCCTTATCAAGAGTTAATAATATATGTTATAATCTTGATTGAATGTAATCTTTTTTCCTGCAAGATGCTATAAAAGCCGTAATTAATATTTCTTAATATATAGTTTAGTTTAATCTGTGTATGATAGCAATTAGATGATAACCGTTTCTTGTAAAACGCTAGACTTGATATTAATTTCAATATGGCTACTATCTTTTTAATAGCTTACACTAACAACGCGTTTATGTACATATAACCGTATAAGGTTTTCATTAAATCAATTAAACAATCGCATATAAATATTTATAAACACTTTTTACATTATTATTCCAGTACACGTATCAAGCTAGCAATGTTTTAAGAAATCTGCTGCTTAAAATTCCTTTGCTGTAAATTTTAAATAAATTTTTAACTAAACATGTGGCTATATTGAAAGTAATTATATTTGCTTTCATAATGATCATGTCGGGTTAATAGCTTCTCGAGAATTAATATACATGCTTAAATAATTCACTATAGATTTTTTTTATACCGCATCATCCTACTACATATAACCATATAAGGTTTTCATTAAATCAATTAAACAATCGCGTATAAATATTCATAATCACTTTTACACTATTATTCCTGTACACGTATCAAGCTAGCAAATACGTTTTTAATTTAAACATTAACGATAAATATATCTTTTCATCCAAGTTGAAACTGACTCAGGGTTAATCCGTGTAGAACCTAACGATGCAGAATAATTGTTATCGTAATAAACGTGAAACGCAAGACAATTTTAAAATATCAATATTTAAACGTTATAGTTCTATAAAACCAAAGTTAGATGTTGACTCTATCAAGTTAATAATAATAGATATTTATAATTGATAAAGATTCATCTTTGTAAAACCGATAATATTGGAAAGGATCATGAATAATCTCAAACCTGCATATACTACACATATTTAAGGAATGTTCTTCTATGAAAAACCGGGTTATTAATTAACGTGTACGTAATTCAAACATTAATAATAATACCGAGGGTTGAAGTAAACTGTTTAATGTATCTATAGCAAGTATAAATATTTACTGAAATATGTTTTGAATTTACAAAAGCATTACGCAATATTCCTTTTCTCTATAAATAAATAAATTATAGTTGTTTAAACATAATGGACACCTTTCAAGAAATTTCAAAAGGAAGCTAATCGGTTAATAAATGTTTGTCGGTCGTTGAATGAAACAATACATTTGAGAGATGTCTAATTAGGGAAAATCTGCAAGCTGACTAATAAGATAGGATTTTTATATTACATAACGGGTTTCAATATGGAATATAATCATTTATGACATGTAGTTAATTCCTATTACATATAACCGTATAAGGTTTTCATTAAATCAATTAAACAATCGCATATAAGTAGATAGGCTAGGACAGTTCGAGCGCAAAATCCCATGTTATTTCTTATGGAGGTCCAACGTAGTAATTTTTGGTCAATTTCAAGGTCATTCGCGGTCTAGCGCGTTGACCTCACCGCGTGACATCACAACGTATACGGATCAAATCTACATATTACATTATGATTGATGCAGTCGTCCGAGAACATAGAGACTTTTATAACGAAGACATCGCGGCATCCTAGGGCTACAACCGAAATGATTATACTTCTACGCTCACATCTGACTAACCAGGTGATCATAATATTCGAATCAAACTTTATACGTTTATTCATCTGCTAGTCAACGAGATCAAGAAATTTAAAGAAACCTACAATAATCAACATATCTGCGAGGGTTGCAAGCTCGACTAACGGATATATCTATGTAGGTTACTACCCTTCGTAAAGGGCTTTCCAATCTCAAGTTGATACTTAAGAAAATAACATTATTGTAATATTACATAATTTCGTTAATGAATACTAATCATATGCTGACGGCACCAACTACACGACTGTGCTCGTTATCTATTCTCACACGACATCTAATACTCATATGTTTATACGTATATATTATTTAATAAAGAGCTGTAAATGAAACACACAAATATGGTTTATACACTTTTATTTTATTTAACTATTGTACATTTCAAACTAAATATATACTTATTCATAATTAAAATGTTAGCTTGTATGAACATCATTAGTTTAAACTAAACAGCCTATTAAGAAATATTAATTAACAAGACGGAGTAAGGACTTTTAGCAACATCTTACAGGAAAAGAATATTAAGACAATCATTAACATTGAAACATCAAACTAAACATATTTGCATAATCATAATTAAAGTACAGAGTTATATGATTAACTTTATCTTATACTAAACTACATATTAGGAAATAATAGTTATGAAGCATAAGGCACTGTAAGTCGGCTGCAGCAGCACTTAGGGCCTACGTAATAATAATAATCGCCCCCTCCCTCCCGCACAAGCTTATAGCTTCTGGGGCCTGGTTTCCAGGCTATGGGTTGTAGCAATTATTATTATTATTATTATTTATAATATCTTACAGGAAAAGAAGATTATAGTCAGTCAGGATCATAACATACATCATCAACTAGATATCATAATGAATATATTAATTATTAAAACATATATACAATATACAACAAACATACACACAGATTACATTAATATCTAACCTTACAGAATTTTATATTACATATAAGATTTTTCGGTGAGGACACACATCAGTCTACATCCATTAGTTCTAATATTGAATAATGTCCTAAAGGTAGAGTTTCATAGGAGCCAGGTATGAGGTAACGTTTATCATCATATGGGCTAAGAGCAATCTTTTGCTGAGTGATCGAATGAACATGATGCTCATCAGATCGGGTTATATTTTGATGTACGCGTTTTTCTATATAGTTTTCGAGACATTCTACATAGTCTTCGAAGGTAATTTTCGTATAAACAACAGATTTTTTCACACCTTTAGCCTTTTTCGTTACATCATAATTAGATATAACATCGGCGATTTCATCTTCATCATATTCTTCATCTTGTAAGCTATCTCTTAATACTTCTACTTCATTTTGCGAAATGAGAGTTTTTATTGTGTATAATTTTGATCGGAGTCCAACGTAATGAGTTATCGGTACCCCATTACATTCATCCTTCATTAGCCCAAGAACTTTTTTATTAACGCGCGGAATACCGTATACATTATTCACAGAGTAATCGCTCGTATCAAAATACTGAAGGCAATCACGCTTCATAGCTTCATAAGGATCCTGATTACGAATTTCATATATAAGAGAATCAGTATCTGAATATAACACAGAACACCTATCACCAAATGTACTCTTCATATATCCATAATGGAAATCGTAGATGGTAGTCTTAGCGAGATCCAGAATGCTCATACCGACATAAATAGGTTTATTCAGGTAGATTTCGGATTTTCTTAACTCGATTGCTACTAGATCCTCATTAAATATACTACAAGTTTTAAATTCAGGCTTAGAGATGTAAGATTCAGCTCCATATCTACCAGTCCATTTAGTTACAAGACGTATATTTACCCGCTTCCGTAAATTTTCCATAGTCTTACCAAAGACCGCGTTATTCATAAGCTTATAGAGATTCTTCTCAAACTCATTTCTTGCGTTTTGACGTAACTTTGTGTTTAAGTCGATATATGACTTTAGCCACGCCAATTGTTTAAATTTAAGCACTCTATGAACTCGGGTAATCTTCAACCCATGCTGCAACACCTGTTTTAGAGCTCTATAATGGATAATATACTTTTCTTTATGATGAAGAGTAGCCATCAACTTAGCTTCCTGAGAAGAAGATGTGCAAGGTTTTTCAGTCTTCGGATTAACATGCTGCGGATGGAAAGGTAGATCTTTATGAGTATCATGCAGTTCCCTAGGGTATTTCAGATCAATCTCTAATATATAACCTTCAGGAGCATTATCAGGAATGGTTAGCACATCAATACAATCTGATTTGGCCCATTCGAAACCTCCATAGGGTAGGTACTGCGACATCGCCCAACCATACTGATTATTGACATCATAGTACATTAAATAATTTTCAGGACTAGTCGGATCATATGTCGGAATGTATTTATTGTTAGCTGTCGATCTCCTTTTAGAGCAAACTTGACTAAGACCACCTCGGATTCCGCGTTCAACAAAGAGAAATTGATCGAGATCGGTTAGGAGCTCTAACTCTTGTTTTGTATGCTTTAACATACAATCCCAAGTGAAACCAGGAAGTGTAAAGTAATGAGCAGGGTCTAACACATAAGTTTTCAAACAACTATTTCTGAATTGCTCAAAAACGTCTGCTAGTAACAGGATATCAGTTTTCATATATAGATCGATGTACTCTCCCAAACTGCTATAATTGAATTTAGACCATACATCTTTAGCTCTCCTATACAATTTTCTTGAACACTTTTTATTTTCAAGTTTATTATAGAAAGCTTCAATAGGCGGTAAACAAGTTTCACTAAACTTGTCAATGCAATCGATATAATCATAGGGCATTACACCCTTTTTTGTTAACATACTGAAGAGATCCTGAGATATATCAGAAAATTGAGATTCCAAATTCGGAAAACTATGTAGGTATGAAGCTAACTTTTCTAAAGAGGATGCCATAAATCGGAATGAATCGATAAACCGGAACTGAACTAGAGAACCGTTTATATGTTTAGTAAAAGAGATATACTTTTCTTTAGTTATAGGAAGTAAATCAACAGCACCTTGCATTCTAGACGCTATATCGTCAATTATAAAATGAGCATCATAACAGCTTAGATTATGAAAGACAACAGGAATAACCCTTACATCTTTGTAGTTAATATTGCATTCTTCATGGGCAGGCCCCCTGTAATTATTTTCAGAAATTAGATGCGTATGATCACGTACTTTTTTATCACCCGGTCCAAAAGGTTTTTCGCAAATATGACAATGAGTAGATTTTCTAAATTCTGCTTCCTGTTCAGGTGTTATATCAATATCGTAAGGACAAAGAAATACTGTTTCCAAATCCTCAGCCAACTGCTGAATCTCATCGGCAAACCATTCCATACAATCCAAACCTCGATGGGAACGGTAAAAAGATAATGAGTCATCATATGAACATTTAACATAATAACCTACAGCAGCAGGAATGTGTTCTTGATACATATTTTTATTATTATACGGTTTCAGGATACTCTCCAAATCGGCATATACAACAAAAGGAGCCTTCTCCTTATTTTTAAAATTCTTAAATTTTAGGCATTTTGATAGCACAATCGTTGACCTGCTGACAGTTTTCAATATGCTTATTTAACTTTTCTTGTGATCTAAAGTAATGCAAACATCGATCGCAGAAATATTTTCTACCATCTCTTTTACTAAGTTGAGAGGACAACAGCCGGCTTAGATTCTTTATCCAAACGAAATGATAACGAATAGGTGTAGTGTAGTTTTCTGTATCTTCATCATCATGAAAGTACTTATCTTGAACGAGAAGCAAATTCACATGTCGTTCTACTTTGTTTTTAGCAAGATATAACGGTAATGTCACATAATCTAGGTTTTTCTTCTTCAGGGAATAAACGTTAATGGATATATTATTATGTTTTTCAAATCTAGGGATCTGCTTGATTGTCATCGGAAACTGGATACCCGTCAAATTTAAAACCTTAGAGTAGTGCGGATATTTCGAGATACGTTGAGGATCTTTACCAACAGGATGTAATGCACTGACTACAGCCCATGCAAAGCACGCCTCATCATCATTCTTCACGTTAATGCATGCTTCTTTCAACTTTATTTGCTCAGGCAGATGACCCAAGCTGAGGTGTATATTTATTAATATTAACCTGAAGGTTAATAATCGATTTCAGCGTCCAACCACTCTCGCGCTCTTGGAATTCCTCCAGCTCAGTTAATATCGGCTTTGTTACTTTATCATCAAACCATGAATCTAGATCTGTATCTCTATATATCGGAGAGTTCGAGGTTGTAAAATGTTTGTTTTCATTTAGAAGCAGATCACCTCTCTTACATTCAAATTCTCCCATGAAAATGACATTAACTTTTACTGCTTCATACTCTTTCAGGATATTAGGAATTCTTCGTTTGAAAAGAGTCTTACAATCCGTGAAGAACTCTTTAGGATCCTTATGTTTAAGGTTACTGATCACCCCACTTCGAATTCTATTATCAAAAGCTGATATAGAATCACCCCAGCGAACTCGATGTTTAGCGGTTTCTATAGTTTCCTTCTTCGATCCAGCACCACTTTTCTGATGCGTTTTGAATTGAGATTTAAAAGTTTTTACTTGAGCCAATTGAGTCATGAGATGCTGCTTTTCACCAACAGACTTAGCACACTTCAGCTCACGATAGATTTTTCTAATTGTTCGCGTACATTCCTTAAGCCCTTCTACGATACGATTATTAGTCGGAACAATCGACAGAATACCAGCCAAGGCTTGAATATTACTGACTGCAGCATTAACTAAAGACATCTTAGATATTATGATAAGTGAACTAATAAACCGATAATGAATGTAGCAACTGATGTTGTCAACACGAAGGTTGTATTAACAATGAACTAGCGTAGATGTTGACGTTTCTTATATACTCTCTACACGTACCGCCGAGAAGATGATGCAAAGATGCGTCGATAAATTCAAGAACCTGCGAGAAATATTGAATATTATAGTATACAAGATAGTTAAAGAAATGATGCTTTTTAGCTAGACAATAAAGGTTTGCTGAGATTATATATAATTTACTTCTATTAACAAGTATAAGCTATCAAATACTATTAGAAGGCTGATGCTATCACCCTCATTCATCACGCTATCAACCACATTTACTACGCTGTCAGCCTTTAGATTATCAGAATAAATGAAATAATAGAGTATGTTTTATAATTATAGCCTATCTATTATTTATCAGTAATATTTAATTTATAATATTATAATGAAATAATAGAGTATGTTTATAGCCTATATATTAGTGAAAATAACGATAACCCCGCAATAATTCTCAAATTTTGTTTCCGCATACCACAACGAGTAAAAGTAGTAACCGTAGTAAACGTGGTAAACGTAGTAAAAGTGATAAACGTAGTAAACGTAGTAAACTTAGTAAACGTAGTAAACGTAGTAAACGTAGTAAACGTGGTAAACGTACTAAACGTGGTAAACGTAGTAAACGTAGTAAATGTAGTAAACGCAGTAAGCGGAAAATATTTTTAAAAAGTAAAAATCACAATTTTCCATCAAATTCAACACATGTTCATTATTTTAAAACGCGAACATAATTTGTTAACAAACTTTTCCAGTTTAAAAATTATTTAATAGCGTTTACCTGCAACCATAGATATAGAAACAGAAATTATTGTCAAGGTCACAAAAAAATTTTATAATATATGCCTGAAATTTGACACAGGCCCATGAATTAAGTAGTACAACACAATTTCTAAATAAAATTTTACTGTAAAATGAACCCGAATGATACTTCACCTAACAAAGAAATTCCTGACATGAAAAAAATTTGAAGTCCAAAAAACAATTCAAAAAGAAAAAATAACGATAACCCCGCAATAATCCTCAAATTTTGTTTCAGCATACCACAACGAGTATTTCAACACCCTAACCAACCCGACTGAACCCCGAATTACCCAATTATAGAATTTTAAATATTTACCTACTCTTAGGTGATATATTTTTTAAAAAGTAAAAATCACAATTTTTATCCAAATTCAACACATGTTCATTATTTTAAAACGCGAACATAATTTGTTAACAAACTTTTCCAGTTTAAAAATTATTTAATAGCGTTTACCTGCAACCATGATTCATAATGCAATATGTATTTATTTACGAAACCCCGATCGAAAATTTCTAAGTCCAGCTATAAAATTCGTTTTTTCAAAATAACAGCCGAACGGGGCAAGATAGACAAAAATAGGGTTAAAATTTCACCTCTGTTGCCTTTTATAGATCGCGTCCGTTTTACAACAGCCCTTTCAGATGCGATATATGTCAACACCTGATATCAAGTATTTCCACCCCCCCTTCATAAGGGATGACTTAAGAAATTTTTATAAGTATGGGTATAAAATTATAAGGCCGATTTTGTTGTAAAATTCCATATAACATCGTATGAAACGATTTTGTTACCTAATTATAAACGCTTATAATTTTCCACTATAAAAATAATGTTACTCATTTTTTTTTCAAATTGTAGCTAAACGGTTGAGAATTTCGAAAAAATAATTCAAAAACACCCCCAAACCCCCGTCGACTTATTGATAGAGCTATAAAGTGATATAGGTTTCAACTACAAATTCTCACCCTCACCATCCGCCATATACATACGTATGCTGTTAAAAGCACTGTTACCTAATTATAAACAGCTTAAGTCCAAAAACAGCTTATTTTTTAAAAATCATTTTCTAACAAAATACTTAACGTATAGAATCGATTAGCACATGGAAATGTAAAGTTTATCACGCAAGTCTTAAACTCACCCCTTAAAGTACCCCTTATAACGGAACCGAAAACGATCACCCGCGGTAATTGCATACATAAACACCCAACAAGCGCCAGCACCAAATGATCGCAAATGTCAATCCACCTACTTATATACCTTTCGAACAACCCCCACCACGGCGGAGTGGATCATAAATACCCTCTTGATAAATATTGATATATGGACGGCTTCCATTTCCAAGTCTGCCGTAGAAACTCTTGGATAATACCTTTGGCATCACAACGTATTTAATTAAAAGAAGGTATGTTTACTTAAGTCGATGAAAGACTGACTACACTAGGTTCGAGACGACTTTTATACTTACTACGTACTTTTTTTACCTGTACTAGGAATTGTGGTCAAGGCCTTTTGCAATCATTAATTAAATAAAAAAGGATAAACATTTATTAGAACTAAAGTTGCATAAAGATTTATTAGAGATAAAGTTACATAAACATTATAAAGCTGCAGAAACATTTAGTTACTTGTTTTGCAACGTACACAATTGATTTTTAAAGGTGCTGGTCCATCCACAACGTCGCCTTGTTTAGGAAAGTGAACAGTACAGTATTCATATTCTTCCAGTTCCTTTTGTAGATATTTCGGCAGTTGATGGACCAGCACCTTGGGCCTTGACCACAATTCCTAGTACAGGTAAAAAAAGTACGTAGTAAGTATAAAAGACGTCTCGATCCTAGTGTAGTCAGTCTTTCATCGACTTAAGTAAACATACCTTCTTTTAATTAAATACGTTGTGATGCCAAAGGTATTATCCAAGAGTTTCTACGGCAGACTTGGAAATGGGAGCCGTCCATATATCAATATTGATCAAGAGGGTATTTATGATCCACTCCGCCGTGGTGGGGGTTGTTCGAAAGGTATATAAGTAGGTGGATTGACATTTGCGATCATTTGGTGCTGGCGCTTGTTGGGTGTTTATGTATGCAATTACCGCGGGTGAACGTTTTCGGTTCCGTTATAAGGGGTACTTTAAGGGGTGAGTTTAAGACTTGCGTGATAAACTTTACATTTCCATGTGCTAATCGATTCTATACGTTAAGTATTTTGTTAGAAAATGATTTTTAAAAAATAAGCTGTTTTTGGACTTAAGCTGTTTATAATTAGGTAACAGTGCTTTTAACAGCATACGTATGTATATGGCGGATGGTGAGGGTGAGAATTTGTAGTTGAAACCTATATCACTTTATAGCTCTATCAATAAGTCGACGGGGGTTTGGGGGTGTTTTTGAATTATTTTTTCGAAATTCTCAACCGTTTAGCTACAATTTGAAAAAAAAATGAGTAACATTATTTTTATAGTGGAAAATTATAAGCGTTTATAATTAGGTAACAGAATCGTTTCATACGATGTTATATGGAATTTTACAACAAAATCGGCCTTATAATTTTATACCCATACTTATAAAAATTTCTTAAGTCATCCCTTATGAAGGGGGGTGGAAATACTTGATATCAGGTGTTGACATATATCTCATCTGAAAGGGCTGTTGTAAAACGGACGCGATCTATAAAAGGCAACAGAGGTGAAATTTTAACCCTATTTTGTCTATCTTGCCCCGTTCGGCTGTTATTTTGGAAAAACGAATTTATAGCTGGACTTAGAAATTTTCGATCCAGGTTGCGCAAATAAATACATATTGCATTATGAATCATTTCATACGCTGTTATATGGAATTTTACAGCAAAATCGGCCTTATAATTTTATAGCCATACTTATAAAAATTTCTTAAGTCATCCCTTATGAAGGGGGTGGAAATACTTGATATCAGGTGTTGACATATATCGCATCTGAAAGGGCTGTTGTAAAACGGACGCGATCTATAAAAGGCAACAGAGGTGAAATTTTAACTCTATTTTTGTCTATCTTGCCCCGTTCGGCTGTTATTTTGAAAAAGCGAATTTTATAGCTGGACTTAGAAATTTTCGATCGGGGTTGCGTAAATAAATACATATTGCATTATGAATCATGGTTGCAGGTAAACGCTATTAAATAATTTTTAAACTGGAAAAGTTTGTTAACAAATTATGTTCGCGTTTTAAAATAATGAACATATGTTGAATTTGGATAAAAATTGTGATTTTTACTTTTTAAAAAATATATCACCTAAGAGTAGGTAAATATTTAAAATTCTATAATTGGGTAATTCGGGGTTCAGTCGGGTTGGTTAGGGTGTTGAAATACTCGTTGTGGTATGCTGAAACAAAATTTGAGGATTATTGCGGGGTTATCGTTATTTTTTCTTTTTGAATTGTTTTTTGGACTTCACAATCACTTAAGGTTTGTCGTGGTGGGGGGGGGGGTGTTCGAAAGGTATATAAGGCGGGTTTTCTAGACATTATTTACATTTGTTGTTGTGTGTTGACGGTTGTTGGGTCGTTGTTGGGGTGGTTGGAGTTCGGTATTTTTAAATTTTCAAAAAGTTTTTTCGGCATTAGACCTTTTGGAGTCTATTTAATCGATGGGTTTGTACTGAAAACGGTTCTAGGAGTGTGAGGAGTGTCTTAAAAAAAATATTATTTTGGTCGAATTTCCTGCGGTTATCGAGTTATTAAGAATTTTAACTTATTGCGGAACAGAATAATTTCTGTGTTTCTATATCTGTGGTTGCAGGTAAACGCTATTAAATAATTTTTAAACTGGAAAAGTTTGTTAACAAATTATGTTCGCGTTTTAAAATAATGAACATGTGTTGAATTTGATGGAAAATTGTGATTTTTACTTTTTAAAAATATTTTCCGCTTACTGCGTTTACTGCGTTTACTACATTTACTACGTTTACTACGTTTACCACGTTTACTACGTTTACCACGTTTACTACGTGTACTACGTTTACTACGTTTACTACGTTTACTACGTTTACTAAGTTTACTACGTTTACTACGTTTACCACTTTTACTACGTTTACCACGTTCACTACGGTTACTACGTTTACTACTTTTACTCGTTGTGGTATGCGGAAACAAAATTTGAGAATTATTGCGGGGTTATCGTTATTTTCACTAATATATAGGCTATAAACATACTCTATTATTTCATTATAATATTATAAATTAAATATTACTGATAAATAATAGATAGGCTATAATTATAAAACATACTCTATTATTTCATTTATTCTGATAATCTAAAGGCTGACAGCGTAGTAAATGTGGCTGATAGCGTGATGAATGAGGGTGATAGCATCAGCCTTCTAATAGTATTTGATAGCTTATACTTGTTAATAGAAGTAAATTATATATAATCTCAGCAAACCTTTATTGTCTAGCTAAAAAGCATCATTTCTTTAACTATCTTGTATACTATAATATTCAATATTTCTCGCAGGTTCTTGAATTTATCGACGCATCTTTGCATCATCTTCTCGGCGGTACGTGTAGAGAGTATATAAGAAACGTCAACATCTACGCTAGTTCATTGTTAATACAACCTTCGTGTTGACAACATCAGTTGCTACATTCATTATCGGTTTATTAGTTCACTTATCATAATATCTAAGATGTCTTTAGTTAATGCTGCAGTCAGTAATATTCAAGCCTTGGCTGGTATTCTGTCGATTGTTCCGACTAATAATCGTATCGTAGAAGGGCTTAAGGAATGTACGCGAACAATTAGAAAAATCTATCGTGAGCTGAAGTGTGCTAAGTCTGTTGGTGAAAAGCAGCATCTCATGACTCAATTGGCTCAAGTAAAAACTTTTAAATCTCAATTCAAAACGCATCAGAAAAGTGGTGCTGGATCGAAGAAGGAAACTATAGAAACCGCTAAACATCGAGTTCGCTGGGGTGATTCTATATCAGCTTTTGATAATAGAATTCAAAGTGGGGTGATCAGTAACCTTAAACATAAGGATCCTAAAGAGTTCTTCACGGATTGTAAGACTCTTTTCAAACGAAGAATTCCTAATATCCTGAAAGAGTATGAAGCAGTAAAAGTTAATGTCATTTTCATGGGAGAATTTGAATGTAAGTGAGGTGATCTGCTTCTAAATGAAAACAAACATTTTACAACCTCGAACTCTCCGATATATAGAGATACAGATCTAGATTCATGGTTTGATGATAAAGTAACAAAGCCGATATTAACTGAGCTGGAGGAATTCCAAGAGCGCGAGAGTGGTTGGACGCTGAAATCGATTATTAACCTTCAGGTTAATATTAATAAATATACACCTCAGCTTGGGTCATCTGCCTGAGCAAATAAAGTTGAAAGAAGCATGCATTAACGTGAAGAATGATGATGAGGCGTGCTTTGCATGGGCTGTAGTCAGTGCATTACATCCTGTTGGTAAAGATCCTCAACGTATCTCGAAATATCCGCACTACTCTAAGGTTTTAAATTTGACGGGTATCCAGTTTCCGATGACAATCAAGCAGATCCCTAGATTTGAAAAACATAATAATATATCCATATTTGTACACAAATATGCAGTCAGTAAAAAATAGTATGATCCACGACCTTCTAGATTTCGCGAGACGAAGTCTTCGTCTCGCGAAATCTAGAAGGTCGTGGTATGATCATTCGGTCAAGCAAAAGTCTTACGTCACAATGAGTTACCAACGTAAAATCGCAACTATTACCATACTTTCACGCCTAAAAAATGTAATTTATGTTGGTATTACGATTACTACGTTTACTTACATCTTCCAAACGAAAACAATCGTCCATTGTTATATCAATCCAAATGTTTATCTTGGCAAGTTGAAACGTCAGAGAGCTTGTTAGCTTAGAGCTCTTAGTGATCCGAAGATCCTGCTAGAAATAGAAAAAGGACAATTACTGACTTAGACAATAACCAAACATTCGCATTACGAGATGCAATATATGTCATATTTGAAAAGAGTCAGTATCCTTCATTAATTCTATATATGTAACAATGTATTACTGACTATTACCAAATTTTTTGCTTCTAGAAATATGGGTTAATTTGGATTCAATTTTGAAATATGTAGGCATGTAATATTACAATAATCGTTACAACCCTAGAAATACCTTTCATGAATTATACCATGTTGTTTTACGGCTGTTTAAATCTATAAAAAGAGATTAAACAAATTTAAAAGGTATTAAAGTGGATCAATGGAGAAAACTATTTTGTTTTGATAAAGAAAGTTAGGTTAGTTGTTAGTTAAAAATTAGGTTTTCTCTATGGCTAATGTACCTATATTAAAGTTTGTATGACAGAAATTACACAAATTTCGATTAAGAATTTTATTTTATTTGTGAGATACCAATTGTAGTAGAAAATGTACATTATTTTTAATTCGATTTAAATACCTCACTTTTATTTAGTTGTAAATACATAGCCAAACTACACATCATTTCACGAACACTCCTAACCTAACATAATTTTGAAAATGAAGTGTCAGAAATTATTGGGATTTTCATCTTAACATGTTTAGAAAGTAAATAAGTAAATCACGTAATTAATCGCCTATAAGACCTCTGCTAACGGATTCCCATTCTGTCGACTCGCAATATACGTATGTTTCGAGTACGCCATTTTTCCGAGATTTTGGGATTCTCATTCCTGTCGATATCGTGTTGAGGTCACGTGCTTGCGACTACGGCTATCAGTCTCTCTAGTAGGTTTTGCGGTACCTGGGGCGACCCCTTCCCTTTTTATGCAAGTGACCCGCGATCTAATTAATATTCAAATCAAGCGCGAATTAATCTAATTAACATGCGCGAATTAAATTCGCGAATTAAATTAATTCACGATACCATTTGCATATCTCATCTCTCATTTACATATATCATCTCTCACATGCATACGCGAATTAAATTAATTCACGGTATAATTTGCATATCTCATCTCTCATTTGCCTAGCTCATTTTTTATATCTCATATGCATGCGCGAATTAAATTAATTTACGGTATCATTTGCATATCTCATCTCTCATCTACATAACTCATCTCTCATTTGTACATCTCATTTTTATATATCATTTGCATCTGTCATCTCTCTCTCATAAATTTATTTTAAAATAAATCTTATGTTGTCATTCCTAATTGATATTTAAATATAGATCTATACGTCATATGATTAACATACGTGTAATATAATTAACATGTAGAAACATCTAGGATAATAATACGTGAAAAATCTACTTTCAAGTATACAAGGTACCTCTAAAGGGTTACTGTCAATCACCTGTCGGATTATCTCTATTGAATTTTGACATGTTTAAATTCAAACGTCATGAACATTTAAAATACAGTCTACAAGTAAATCGATAATGGTCATGTAATTATTATCATAGCATCTTTTCATTTATAATTATCTAGTAAAAAATGTATTGTTTCATACGATTGACAAATATTAAGAGATTAGCTTTCTTTTGCAATTTCTTGAAAGGTTTTTAGTTGATTATTTCTCAAGAACGCACATTCTATTTGAAAGAAAACAATTAGGGTCGTTATGATTTCCTAAAAATTTATTTAAGTAAAACTTTTAAAACACTGTATAGCATTATTTTAAAATTCAAAAACATTTTCTGCAGCTATAATTGTTTAAGAAGTTACTTCAAACTAATGTTATTGCATCAAAATACGTACAAGGTAATTAGTCGCATTGTTTTTCAACATTCCTTAAAACTGTTTTCAACTATAAATAAACAAAATGTTCTTACAGATGACTGATGAATTCAAGTTCAAAGATTTTAACCTGTTAATTGGTTTTACATCTCTTAACATACTCACCCTTGTGTTAATCTGTATAAGTTAGACGTGTAGAAATTTGAATACGGAAATAATCTGAAAGAGACATAACATTATAACGTACTATGTGTGATTAGTTGTATTGTTTCAGAGTTCTGAATCATACAGATTTGATGTACGCTTCATTAACTTTTTAACCGAGAAACATGTTTATTATTATTCTTTACTTAAGATTAATACGAGTTCTTTCTACAATAACTAACAGCTTCCAAGAAAAGTTGTTTTATTTTAAAACTATGGTTCATCATAATTACGCAAACGCAGAAAACTAGTATAAAAACTAAACTAATAATCTGTAACCATTTTCGATACCTTCGAAATATAAGTCTATAACATATGTTTGTAATACGTCTTTATAACTTTGAAACACAGGGTAGTTACCTCTTGCAATATCTACAGTTATGAGAACCCTGAAGACTTAACCTGGAGAAATAAATCAGATAAATATTTTGCTTTTTATTGAAACGATAACTTTGGATACTAATATATGAAAATAATATAATGTATATCGCCTGATAAATAAAATTGGAATTATTCTTATTATGGTATCAGGGGTCGCAATATATTTACGAGGGACCTACTGATAAGCGTTATATTATACCAGGTACGTATGATACTCTACTGCTGATTGCATACCTGATAAACGCAGTTGTACAAAGTAATATAGGATATACGTTACAGAGAAGTTTTTTTTGAAATTTGTTATAGACTGACTGCAGTTTCTAACTGCGTGAAATCCACATAGTTTTTATTCCAACAGGTTACTGTATCAAGGAAGTCGAAGACGCGAAATTATCAACGTTTGATAATTCTGTATCCTGCAGATTTATTTGAAATATATCAAGCAGGTATGTTTTATCTTCAGTTGCTTATATTTTAAAACTGCCTGATATGTAAATGTTTTACGATTGCTTACAGTAAGAAATGGAATTTTTAAACGAATTGAACCAATCAGCCGGAACAGCAAAACCCGTCAAGAAATTGCATGAATACAACGTGAAGGAAGTAGCAGAGATATCAGAGGTCAAAATTATCACCTGCAGGGACGGACGCAGAGCGGTGTTCATTGTCGCTAAAAAACATATAACATATCTACCTAAAAGATTCGCCGACAAACTTACTGAAGATAAAGTGGTCGATCTCAACCAGAAGATAGCGAATAAAACTCTGTCTCTAGGATTGGTTTACCTAGGTAAAGTAAAGACAGAAAGATATCAACCGTATGCTGACTGTATGTTTATCGAAACGAATAAGGTATGAAATGTAACAAGTAGTCTATTCAATGAACATTGCCTAATACTTTTTTTTCTGATTCTTCTTCTAGCCTATCGGTATGGAACGACGCTTGTGTGATGTATGCGGTCTGAACATTCGACGTTCCGGGTATGCAAGCCATATGAATATACACCGTGGACACAAAGTCCCATGTACTAAATGTTTCAAATCTTTTTCACGTAATAGTAGTTATAAAAGGCACTTGAAAACAATCCATTGTACCATAGGCGTGAATAATAATAATAATAAGACAAAGCCTAGAAATGATGTAATAATTAAATACGCGAGTCTGAAACGTATGCATACCAATGAACCCCGCGACACAAATAAAGAAATAAGACTCGATGATGATGCTGAAATAATAAACGCTCGTAATGCTATACGTAATAAATTAGCCTACTTTCACCGTGATAAAGCTGAACCTCGACCGGGGACCGTTAATCTCTCACCGAAACTTGAACACGCATCTCCAGTTACATCTGTTGAAGATGAAGAAGAAGGAGAAGAATGCGATTCTGACTTAAAGATTTATCAGGAATTCTCTAACTATTATAGAGCATTATTAGCTAGCGGAGAAAACAAAAACGTAGACAAAACTAGGTACGCTCTATATAACGACATCGATGAGTGGCGATTTGGTTGTTCGCGAGTACAGTTTCAGGGAAAAGATATTTTAATTAAAAACAAACTTTTCAATGGAACATCCGGTCTGTTTACTTTACTAACGCTTAAACGAATAATGAATGAATGAATGAATGAAAAATAAACTCCTATAAAAAGAATTAGCATGAAATGCGTCCACCATCAGTTCATCACGACTTTTTAGCGGTTAATTCATTTCATTGTGGGTACACAGTAAGCAAGCTTTAATTAATTTTTTTCTACAGGACAACTTCAAAATTATTCTTGCGTTCGTTCTTTAAGAATATACAAAATATTAAGTTTATACAATTCATTAATATTATATTTATTATAAGGAAGTAGGACCGGCAACAGTCTAAGAATTATTCCCATGAGTTTATTAGATATAGTCGTTATGCGCAGTAGGTATGCGTATGCGTATGCGGGTACCTCTTATGCAGTTTTACCGAAAAAGGGAATGGCCCAGCCATATATATAAACCTCTTTATTAGAGTTCTATTAATCGTAGTTAGCCATGTTCGAATAATCAATGCAGAGGATTTAAATACAGTAAACATTTGTGTTTTTATGGAATTGTTAGAAATATTATTACATATAACATATTTCAGCTTTTAGTGACTCAGAGGTGCTAGAACAATTTTGTTTTATCGAGTAGGAGTTTGAAGATATTGAAATAAATTCACTTGTGTAATTTTGCAACTCACTATCCCGAATATCCGACAGAGTATTATTTAGTTAAAAGATAAAAACATAAGAAGAAAAATAATTCATATAAAAAACTTCAACTACGTTTATTATTACATCTTTTACTGGTAGTCGTTTTATTGCTCACAGGAAGAAAGGCTAATTGTTTGTTTATTTATAGACCATTTTAGTAACAAAGCTGTTAGCGACAACAAAAATATAAAACACAAAACTACTCCAAAGTCTCAATGTAAAATAAGTTTCTGTATATTTTTTTGTAAAAGATGATCTGATAAAATCATTTGATACTAATCAGTCATGAATCGTACAGATTCAAAACCTGCTATGGATATTTCACTAAACTTTTCAGGAGAAATACATTCAAAACTGGTATAAAACACTACCTATATGACCTATAGGAACAATAGCAGCTTTTGAAATTAAACTTTAAACGCAGTTTTATTGAGGATATAGCTGGTTTTTAAAAATGTATAGCATTATGTGCTAATCTATGTGACTTGAAATACTCCATGAACAGAAATATGCAACATCATAGTGGTGAGAAACTATTTCACTGTTATGTATGTGACTATAAATGCTTGCGGCAAGGAAGTCTACGACAACACATACTCACACATACTGGTGAGAAACCATTTCAATGTAATGTATGTGACTATAAATGCTCACAGAAAGGACATCTACGACGACATATGCTCACACATACTGGTGAGGAACCATTCCAATGTGATGTATGTGACTATAAATGCTCGCAGAAATCAAATCTACGACGACATATGCTCATACATACTGGTGAGAAACCATTTAAATGTAATATATGTGACTATAAATCCTCACAGAAAGGAAATCTACATTATCATATGCTCACACATACTGGTGAGAAACCATTTGTATGTAATATATGTGACTATAAATGTACGATTAAAAAAAATCTACGAGAACATATGCTCACACATACTGGTGAGGAACCATTCCAATGTGATGTATGTGACTATAAATGCTCGCAGAAATCAAATCTACGACGACATATGCTCATACATACTGGTGAGAAACCATTTAAATGTAATATATGTGACTATAAATCCTCACAGAAAGGAAATCTACGATATCATATGCGCACACATACTGGTGAGAAACCATTTGTCTGTAATATATGTGACTATAAATCCACGATTAAAAAAAATCTACGAGAACATATGCTCACACATACTGGTGAGAAACCATATCAATGTAATGTATGTGACTATAAATGCTCGCAGAAGGGATATCTACGACAACATATACTCACACATACTGGTGTGAAACCATTTCAATGTAATGTATGTGACTATAAATGCTTGCAGAAAGGAAATCTAAGTTATCATATGCGCACACATGCTGGTGAGAAACCATTTGTATGTAATGTATGTGGCTATAAATGCTCGCGGAAAGGAATTCTACGACAACATATATTCACACATACTGGTGAGAAACCATTTCAATGTAATGTATGTTACTATAACTTCTCGCAGAAAGGACATCTACGACGACATATGCTCACACATACTGACGAGAAACCATTTTAATGTAATATATATGATTATAAATGCTCGCAGAAAGGAAGTCTACAAG
Source organism: Agrypnus murinus (assembly GCA_929113105.1). NCBI lineage: Eukaryota > Metazoa > Arthropoda > Insecta > Coleoptera > Elateridae > Agrypnus > Agrypnus murinus. The sequence continues at coordinate 113,302,631 of OV816027.1, forward strand.
TACATATACTCCAACATAGTAGTGAGAAACCATTTCAATGTAATGTATGTGACTATAAATTCTCGCAGAAGGTATGTCTACAACTACATATGCTCACACATAGTGGTGAGAAACCATTTGTATGTAACATATGTAACTATAAATGCTTGCTTAAAAGAAATCTATGACAACATATGCTGTCACATACTGGTGAGAAACCATCTCAATGTGATGTATGTGACTATAAATACTTGCAGAAAGAAAGTCTGTGACTACATCTGCTCGCACATAGTGATGAGAAACCATTTCAATGTAATGTAAATGCTTGCAGAAAAGAATTTGAATCTAATATTTGTAGTTATAAAGGCTCACAAAAAAACATTTGTAAGACCACATGTTCACTCATACTGGTGAGAAACCATTTGTATGTAATATATGTGACTATAAATACTTGCAGAAAGGACATCTATGACAACATATGCTCATACATAGTGGTGGAAAACCATTTGCATGTAATATTTGTGGCCATACTTGCTCTAGAAGAAAAATAATACAACAGCATATGCTCCAACATACTTCAAATAGCGATTTGACCTGAAAATTATTTAAATTCCACATTCCAAAGGTTACATCTTAATAATAATAATAATCTTTACTAAAAAAACCAAAGAAATATACAATTTCATCTAGGTTTACCTCTAAATTTTATATATAATTTAACCGTAACACACTATTGTCAATCTTCCCAATGCAAAGTCCTTCTCAAGGTTTTTACAAAGATTTTTGTAAGTCATACTTTTTAAGCTTTGTGGATTGTGGTAGTTTATTCTAGATAAAGATTCCTTTAAAGTTTAATGAATTTTTTAATGTGTTTGATCTTGGTAATAGTAGATTTAGATCACAGCTGTGATCTAAATCTGCTATGTAGAATAGGAGTGAATTTGTTTTCTAGTAGTAAAAGTTATACTTGAATGTCTGTTATTATACTTATTATTCCATGTATATAAGTAAATGTCTGATACATATAAGTTTTTTCAATGTTTAAAATATAGTTAACCACACTTATGTCAGGTACTGCAAATGACTGTGATAAGTAATAAGTACGAAGCAAATACTTAAGGACAGAAAACCCAATCGTTTTAGGATATCGATTGGTGCAGCAATTTTATTTTTAAGTTTGTTAATATGATTTTCACAAGACAGTATTGGGTCTATATAAAGTCCGAGATAATTTAATTGTGTTGCATATTTTAATACATTATTTCCTAATTTTATCTGGTCTCCTAGATATCCTTTTTATTTGGATATTATCATATAAGATTTTTTTGCACTAATAAGCAGTTAATTTATGACAATTTAACCAGACAGATACAGTTTTGAGATCATTTTCTATATTTAAATTAACAGAGCTTATTCGCTTATCAAAATAAAGTAAAATTGTATCATGTGCATAAAGTTTGATTGTACCGTGGAAGTTAAGTTTTTATATTGAATTTATATATAGAAGAAACATAGTTGGTCTTAAAACTGAGCCTTATGGCACACCACATTTAATAGTTTGCCCAGAGCTTGCTATTCTGTCTATGATTACTTCTTGTTTTTGATACTTAAGATAATTCTCAAGCCAACGAAGACAGAGACCTCTTATCCCTAATGTTTTCATTTTTATAAGTAGAATTTTATGGTTTACTGTATCAAATGTTTCGCATAAGTCGAGAGATACCAGTCCACACCGATTTCCTACATAGATTTGATTTTGTATTTATTAGTCAACAGCTGCAGAACTGGTATCAATTGACTTACGAAAACCATATTGGTGACAATACAAAAAATCTGTATCATTGAGATACTTATATTACATCTTACGTCTTACATTAACAATTTTTTCAAATATTCTTGACAGAACAGGTAATATAGATATTGATCAGTAATTATTGACTGTATTAATTATCTTCAGCATTTTAAGAAACTAGATACAACTTCCCCTGTAAGGCTGAAAATAAGTGTATGTCTTCCTGATCCTGATTGGTACTGATAGCTGGAATCAGATGTCCAGTTACTGCAAAAGGATCTAGTTTCTGAAAAGGTATAAAATTTGCAGTAGATTGTGCATTCCCAAAGGCAATAGGTGGTTGACTAAATTGAACCTTTGAAGTAACAGGTGCACGAGAAAAGAATAAATAAATAGATAGGATAGGTTGCGTTACGGGTAGCTGAGAAAGATTTGTTCCACTAACTTCATCATCGACAAACGAGATCAAATCGGCATCGGGTTGAAACTGCGATTCAAGAACAACTCGTAGAGGATGTCCTAGACGTTTAACTTCATGCTCTTCTGATAACCTAAAATGTTGCTTAATTAAACGGTTTCTTTCATGTTGTAACTCGGCATCACTTGGATTTACGCTAGATAACACGACCATAAACATGAAGTAAACTCGTTTAAACTTTGCGATATTCGGTGTCACGAAAGGAAACTAACAAATTATTTACTTGATGAGAGAGTACCATTAATTTTTCATTACAGGTAATTAACTCTTCATTAATGTCCACATCTTCAGCAGAAATATTTAACCCACAGGTTTTCCTAATATCTAGGGCTGCACGAAGTAAACGCCTCTTATCATGTACAGTACCCACAATGGCAATACCGCGGATTCCTAGCTTATAATTAATTTCGTCGATTAATAGTCTGTTAGCCTCCATACTGATCCACAACATACATTAATAATAATTAATAATTATAATGAGAAGTAAATATTTACAAGAAAAATAATTAAAGGCAAATAGTAAATAGCCTTAACCAAAATAAAAAGGTAACCAGTAAATGCACAGGTAAATAAATAAATTACCCAGAAGTAACAATCCTATAAACTAATAATAAACTCAGGATCAGGCAACCCAAACTACACCTACACACTATATAATACTAACCGATAACCTTGACTAACAAATAATCAGCAAACTTATAAGAAATTGATAATAGAATAATCCACTAAAACTATAACCAATCAATAATAAATCAATCAAATACGAAATCAATAATAAATCGTAGTTTGTATTCAAGAAAGTCAACAAAAGATCCAAAGGCAAAGATTTCGGGATTAGGTATTGGGTCACCTTTGCCAGACGTTTTTGAGGGGATGCAGTCGTCGTTAAGTACGGAATCTGCATTACCGACATTCTGTATTACATTTGGTTCGTCACTCGGCTAAATGGCAACGCTGTTGCTAGGGGAAAACAGATGGCGCCAGTGTCGTTTTACGTGATTTTTGTACCGACATTCTGTATTATCGGCATTTGGTTCGTCACTCGGCTAAATGGCAACGCTATTGCTAGGGGAAAACAGATGGCGCCGGTGACGTTTTACATGATTTTTGTACCGACATTCTGTATTATCGGCATTTGGTTCGTCACATGGCTAAATGGTAGCGTCGTTGCTAGGGGAAAACAGAGGGCGCCGGTGTCGTTTTACTTGATTCTCGAAGTACGGAATCTGTATTACCGGCCTTGTCCGGCATTTGCTTCGGCGCTCGGCTAAATGGTGTTGCTAGGAAAAAAACAGAGGGCGCTTAATTATTTCCTTCACACCAATTACGGTCGTTCTGCTAGTTGTTAATAGAGGGCGTCATGAAGAAATCTGTATTACCGATTACGGACGTTCTGCTAATTGTTAATATAGAGGTTTATCATTTTATATTAATAAATTTACCTATTTCTTAAAATAATTATCGTCATTAATACTTTAATTACATATAATAATTTAAGATAATTAATTCAGCATTAAAATTCTAAATTCAGCTTTTAACGCAAATCACGGACCTACGTGATATAAAGGAACCGTCAGTTTTCTATCTTTCTCTATCGTTATAAACTGTATATCTTTTAAAAATTTCTAATATTTACATCGAGAGATTGCTTGATCATATAGTTGATATATTAACTACCTACATATCATTCGCGGTATCGTTTGCATCGACGACCTATGTACTACTACTAGACGGAGTCATGAAGAAATTTGTATTACCTGTATGTACTGACGCTATTAGAGGTCGCATTAAAGAATCTCCTCTCTCGACATGAAGAAATCTGTATTATCGACGACCTAGGTAATGCTAATAGAGGGCGTCATAAATAAATCTGTATTATCGACGACGACGACGACAGCTCGATAAAACGTTTAAAATTTTGAATTTGTCATTCTTGAAGTCACCATAATGGATTTCCCGCCCTTGAATTTTATATTTCACATCTGACTAACCACGTGATCAAGACCGCTGTATTCTAATGAAACTTTCTACCCAAAGAGATCATGAAATTTAAAGAAACCAACAATTGTCAATGATATCAACGAGTTTTGCAAGCTCGACTAACCGATATATCTATGTCAGTAGCTACCCTTCGTGAAGGGCTTTCGGATCTCCATGTTAAGAAAATTACGTTAATAAATTCACAGGCTCTTGAATCACGTTCAGGGATCGGCCTGGTTTCTAACACTAATATGTATTATTATCAACGGCTGAATTAACTATTTAAAAAGAGAAAAAAACCTAATTCTAATGCAGAAAAATAACTTACCATTTGCGCTTTGTAATACCAGATATCACTTTAAATTAAAACACCTTAATCACCTCTCATCAAGAAGGAATATATACTCAAATCATCTTTTAAATTTAAACCGGTCCTTATTATTAGACTTTAAACCAATTGTTACAACAAAAATATAATACAGCTATACTGTAGAAGGTACCAAAATAAACTGGAGTTAAATTTTACCTTACCTTCGACGACGACGACAAAAAGGGAAACACCCTGAGGCATTATACATTCTTTTAAAAAAGGAACGCTTCGACCTCTAAATCACTAGAAATTTGCGGTTTTTGTACCTGCTTCAAACTCAAAACAGGTAAGTTTGAATGATTCTTTTCTGTAAAAATTCTCTCCCTTTTTTTTCATCATCAATATATAATCTTTTCAATCTTCCTTAAAGACAGCTTTTTGTAAACTTGAAATCGAGATAATTATCAGATTAAAATGCATCACTATACCCCAAAAAGGTCGGGTTGACTACCTGAGGCACAATAGCAGGTACTAATTCTTGAATATTTAAAATCCTTGTACAGTAAAAATAAAAGAGTATGGTTGATGGTTAGGTTTTAACTTATTTCCTTTCCGAATCAAAATACTTAGATTTTCACATAAAATCTTTAGGGCGGTCTGTCACTTTTCTTTTTTAATAAACAAAGATTTGTTCCGACACTTCCTCTTTTTCCCCTTAATTTTAATATTACAGGAATCTAATAAACAACTTACCTACTTCTAGGGGAAATAAGTCAATCACACAGGTCTCGTCATCATAACAATAATTAGTTATAAAATGTGGTCAATTCCCAGTAAATCTAGAGATTATAAGAGTAACAAAATATTTAAATAAGTGCAAATTTTTATGATTATGGAGTTCCACAAAGTAAGGCTGGAGACAGTAAACGCTATTGATGTATTAGTTATAGACACGTACAATACGTACAAAGGGAAATAGAAAAAATTAGTAATTACCATTTCACTTTATTCAATAAAAAAAACTTAACGTTGTCATGCTATAATAACATTAGAATTTTACGTACATGAGATAAAAGGTTCGAATTTATAATAAGAAACTTACCTAATGTGTTATACCGCTGTAAATATGCACTACGCGCAATTTTAAATAAAAAACTCTATACGTTAAGCACACGCACACAGTAAATATTATCAATTCAATTAACACCAAAACATACAAATAGTATAATTTAAAACATACGTACAAAGGGAAATAGAAAAAATTAGTAATTACCATTTCACTTTATTCAATAAAAAACTTAACGTTGTCATGCTATAATAACATTAGAATTTCATGTACGTGAGATAGAAGGTTCAAATTTATAAAAGAAACTTAAAAAATTTATTCAGTAAAAACTTAACTTTGTCGTGCTATAATAACATTAGAATTTTACGTACATGAAATAAAAGGTTTGAATTTATAATAAGGAACTTACCTAATGTGTTACACCGCTGTAAATATGCCCTACACGCAGTTTTAAACAAAAAACTCTATACGTTAAGCACACGCACGCAGTAAATATTATCAATTCAATTAACACCAAAACATACAAATAGTATAATTTAAAACAATAAACCACGACCCGAACAAAATAACCACTCAATGTAACCAAACCTATCTGATGCCAACTAATGAGGCTTTCAGTATTATAACCACCCCTTTTATACGAGACCACATGCAAGTTCTGACAAGTCAAAATTCTTGCATATCGATATCTCAGTTATCTTGTTATCCGATCGAAATTATGGGTTGTTAGATTTAATACCTGAACAAAAAAAAGCTTATTATAATTGACATATCCTCTTTTGTTATTGATTAAACAGAATAAATTTTAAGTTTCTTTTTATAAATTCGAGCCTTCTATCCCATGTACTGTCACCGCTTTCGCCCGCTTAAACGGTAAAGGTGATGTTGTTATCTTGTTCTGGCTTAACTAGCTCACTAGATGTCGGAGAGGGGAAGTGGGTGAAAATAAAAGGAATTAAAATCAACCACCTACCTATACAATCAAAATAAATGCTCGGGGCGCCACTTGGTTTAACCCTAGTTTAAGAGTAAATACCAGACTCAATTTCAAAATGCTTTCTTACCACCAAGAACTCCAAAAGCACCCACCTAATACCTAAAATTAGTTCGGACAGGAACAAAGGTTTCATACAATAATAGATATAAGAGTACCCAAAAACACAATGAGATTTATTATATCCATAAGTTTAAAAATAAAGCAAACAATTTACCACATAAAAATAGTAAGAGAAATGATCAAGTTCATGTCATATAGATAAATTAATAAACTGAATATGTAATAACATACATTGAACAATTAAATAATCAATATTAATATTTATAAATTTAAACACCTAAAGAAATAATATAATTACCCAACTTAATTTGAGGCAAAAAGGTAAAATATAGTTGATAGAATTTTTTAGATACGAGAAGTACCTTATTTATACAAATGTTACTTCCATTCAATCAAGCATACACCAAACACAACATTTGAATCAAATAAGTTATAAATTAGATAAGTAAACAAAAATTACATTACCCGGTTACCAATAAATAATAATTATAACCCTCAAAAGAAGTTATCGGTTTCCTGTGAATTGTCTGTTATTACAAAAATTGATTGACAAGATTGAACTTCTTGATTTCCATATCCATAAGGTCTCCAAGGTTACTTCAAGATCTCTACCAAGTGATCTCCATCTGTACTAAATTCACCAAAGACCCATACAAAAGAAAATAAAACAGCTCCAACTTCTTCACTTATCAAAATGTAATTTCCATCCAAATATTACACTTAATCTTCTTAAATAAAAAAAGACGACGATTGTATTGTCAATACCAATGATACGATGAACAACAATTAAATATTTAACAAATTAAGAGAGGTAATAACCACGATGATGATAACGACGATGATAACGACGATGATAACGACGATCCCTACGAAGAACAAAAGAATTAGTCGTAGAATTCACAAGGTTATACAAAAGATAAAATAATCAAGCAAAATATGCGTACCTATAGATAACAAACGGGATCAAGGTAATAAATCCACGACGTATGCACAAAAATCAAATCCTCGAAAGATGAAAATTAACCAAACTACCAAATAGTTAATCTTCTTATTAACTGAAGAACTTTAATCCATCTAAGATGCGGCTATAACAATAATCGAACCAATTCCAATCAATTCAATAAGCCAAAATCCTTCAGCAATATGTGCGATACGAAGGAAACTTAAATCGGAAAAGAAGGAACAATTTCCTTGCGATTGACAAATGACAACCCTCAACAGACGCCAATACGCATGACCATCTAATCTCAACTACAATACGGTTCATCGGATCTCAACGCTATACCGCAAATAAAGGTTCATGGGATATGAAAATCTTAGATCGAAAATATACCGTAATAGTACATGAAATTCTAATGTTATTATAGCACGACAACGTTAAGTTTTTACTGAATAAATTTTTAAGTTTCTTTTTATAAATTTGAACCTTCTATCTCATGTACGTATAATTCTAATGTTATTATAGCATGACAACGTTAAGTTTTTTATTGAATAAAGTGAAATGGTAATTACTAATTTTTCTATTTCCCTTTGTACGTATTGTGTTTTAAATTTCATATATGTGTTTAATTGGTGTCCAAAGCAACGATTTATTTATAAATGGAATAAACACATGTAAATAATAATTTAAAATGTGAAATTTTATACACTCCTAATGTTGTTTTGTAAATCAAGTGGCAAATATCAAGAAATGTGAAGCATTTAGATACTCGTCCAAACAATTTTATATGTTGATGTTCATTTAGTTTATAAAGAAACCGGATGACTTACCAGGTGTTCCAATGCCGCACATATGTTCTGCAGGTCAACCTCAATTAATTAACCCTGGGGTTATAGATCCTTAGGCTAGAAACAGTCTTGAAACAAAAAATAGCAGAGTCCTCCCTGTTGGACAAGAAATCAGAGTATGGGCGTGATAAAAATAAAACATATAAAGATATTTTACAAACATTTATTTAGTATACGCAGCATAATACAAGTATATAGATCATAAGTTGTTTTTTATGACTATTGTAGTTCTACGGATCTCTGAGTCGTCGTTGTATGCCCTCGCAGAAATACTCATACGTATAAAGTCCGTGGAATGACTTGTTGACCCTGTAACCTTTCATAATTATTCGTTACTTTCATAGTTGGCACGATAATCATCCGGCTGCGTAGTTGCAGTCATATCTTCTGTCTCAACGACGGCAGTGTTTGCTCCCGTTCCTGTCTTCACAACAGATGCGCTATGGTGTACGTTTTTCGCATGCCTTTTTAAGCTGTCTGTGTGTGAAAAACATTTGAAGCAGTTAGAACACCGGACTTTGATTGATTCGTGGACGCTTTGAATATGCCTTTTTAAGTGGTCACGACGTGAAAAAGTTTTGAAACAGCTAGAGCATTGGATTCTGTGTATTTTATGGACGGCTCTCTTGTGTATCTTGTAGGCATCAGAGTTTAAAAAAGTTTTGACACAGCTAGAACACTGGATTCTGTCTGGTTCGTGCGTGGTTTTTACGTGTCTCTTGCAGGTGAATGGCCTCGCGAAAGACTTGAAGCAAACCGGCATTATTTGTCATATTATTAGCCTACGTCTATGCCTATATGCCTATATTATTGCAAGAACAATAAAAGCTATAAAGGAAAACGTAAACGCCAACATGCTCAAAATCACTCATTTTTGTACACTTTAGCCGTATTTTCACGAATATTTACGTTTTCACCATATAGGATTAATTTTTAGCTCTAATTTTATATATATGTGGCGTTTTGTATAGATCTCTCATGATAATTTATTGTCATATACTGTCTTTGAAATTACATATATACAGACTTATATAACACACACACACACACACAAGATATACATGTAAACTTAACTATTTTTCTAAATTATCATCGTTAGAAATCCTACTATAATAATTTCTCCAGCTATCGCTGACCGCTAGTGTATGTCGGCGTAAATAAATATCTTTAAACTTTTTGATTTTAATTGTATCTACATCTACTTATTCCAGGGGGGGTAGGTTTATTGTATGCATATGTAGTGCTGCCAATAGAGGGCGTCATGCTACAATTAGTATGTATTGCTAATAGAGGGCTTCATGAAGAAATCTGTATTATCGACGTGTAATTATTATTACTGAAGACCACATTACATTTCTACCTAAGCGAATCAGTGATAATTTGCAAAGCAAATGTAGTAAATATTCATGTTTATATGGTAAGTTTGTTAATTTAAATTGTACGGACCTCGGTTCCGGGTTACATACACTTAGGATAGAACCTACGATTCATTCTCGCGCAAACATATTGTTCCGTGCGCTTACAATTATAGCCGAGAACAACCGATTGCGCAGGTCGATCAGTATAAATAGGCGGGGTAGTGTTCCTGTTCCTTCATTAGTCGAAATGAATCAGCACGTGAACTACGTATGTAAGAAGAAGAATGACTCTGGTCGAAGGGGTTGGAACATACAGTGTCCGGTTTGCTTCAAGTCTTTCGCGAGGCCATTCACCTGCAAGAGACACGTAAAAACCACGCACGAATCAGACAGAATCCAGTGTTCTAGCTGTGTCAAAACTGTTTTAAACTCTGATGCCTACAAGATGCACAAGAGAGCCGTCCATGAAATACACAGAATCCAATGCTCTAGCTGTTTCAAAACTTTTTCACGTCGTGACCACTTAAAAAGGCATATTCAAAGCGTCCACGAGTCATTCAAAGTCCGGTGTTTACAACTGCTTCAAAAGTTTTTCACGCACAGAAAGCTTAAAAAGGCATGCGCAAAACGTACACCATAGCGTATCTGTTGTGAAGACAGGAACAGGAGCAAACACTGCCGTCGTTGAGACAGAAGATATGACTGCAACTACGCAGCCGGATGATTATCGTGCCAACTATGAAAGTAACGAATAATTATGAAAGGTTACAGGGTCAACAAGTCATTCCACGGACTTTATACGTATTAGTATTTCTGCGAGGGCATACAACGACGACTCAGAGATCCGTAGAACTACAATAGTCATAGAAAACAACTTATGATCTATATACTTGTATTATGCTGCGTATACTAAATAAATGTTTGTAAAATATCTTTATATGTTTTATTTTTATCACGCCCATACTCTGATTTCTTGTCCAACAGGGCGGACTCTGCCATTTTTTGTTTCAAGACTGTTTCTAGCCTAAGGATGTATAACCCCAAGGTTAATTAATTGAGGTTGACCTGCAGAACATATGTGCGGCATTGGAACACCTGGTAAGTCATCCGGTTTCTTTATAAACTAAATGAACATCAACATATAAAATTGTTTGGACGACCATCTAAATGCTTCACATTTCTTGATATTTGCCACTTGATTTACAAAACATTAGGAGTGTATAAAATTTCACATTTTAAATTATTATTTACATGTGTTTATTCCATTTATAAATGAATCGTTGCTTTGGACACCAATTAAACACATATATGAAATTTAAAACACAATACGTACAAAGGGAAATAGAAAAATTAGTAATTACCATTTCACTTTATTCAATAAAAAACTTAACGTTGTCATGCTATAATAACATTAGAATTTTACGTACATGAGATAGAAGGTTCAAATTTATAAAAAGAAACTTAAAAATTTATTCAGTAAAAACTTAACGTTGTCGTGCTATAATAACATTAGAATTTCATGTACATGAGATAAAAGGCTCAAATTTATAAAAAGAAACTTAAAATTTATTCTGTTTAATCAATAACAAAAGAGGATATGTCAATTATAATAAGTTTTTTTTTTGTTCAGGTATAAAATCTAACAACCCATAATTTCGATCGAATAACCAGATAACTGAAATATCGATATGCAAGAATTTTGACTTGTCAGAACTTGCATGTGGTCTCGTATAAAAGGGGTGGTTATAATACTGAAAGCCTTATTAGTTGGCATCAGATAGGTTTGTTTACATTGAGTGGTTATTTTGTTCGGGTCGTGGTTTATTGTTTTAAATTATACTATTTGTATGTTTTGGTGTTAATTGAATTGATAATATTTACTGCGTGCGTGTGCTTAACGTATAGAGTTTTTTGTTTAAAACTGCGTGTAGTGCATATTTACAGCGGTGTAACACATTAGGTAAGTTTCTTATTATAAATTCGAACCTTTTATCTCAGGTACGTAAAATTCTAATGTTATTACAGTACGACAAGGTTAAGTTTTTACTGAATAGATTTTTTAAGTTTCTTTTATAAATTTGAACCTTCTATCTCACGTACATGAAATTCTAATGTTATTATAGCATGACAACGTTAAGTTTTTTATTGAATAAAGTGAAATGGTAATTACTAATTTTTTCTATTTCCCTTTGTACGTATGTTTTAAATTATACTATTTGTATGTTTTGGTGTTAATTGAATTGATAATATTTACTGCGTGCGTGTGCTTAACGTATAAAGTTTTTTGTTTAAAACTGCGTGTAGTGCATATTTACAGCGGTGTAACACATTAGGTAAGTTTCTTATTATAAATTCGAACCTTTTATCTCAGGTACGTAAAATTCTAATGTTATTACAGTACGACAAGGTTAAGTTTTTACTGAATAGATTTTTTAAGTTTCTTTTATAAATTTGAACCTTCTATCTCACGTACATGAAATTCTAATGTTATTATAGCATGACAACGTTAAGTTTTTTATTGAATAAAGTGAAATGGTAATTACTAATTTTTTCTATTTCCCTTTGTACGTATGTTTTAAATTATACTATTTGTATGTTTTGGTGTTAATTGAATTGATAATATTTACTGTGTGCGTGTGCTTAACGTATAGAGTTTTTTTGTTTAAAATTGCGCGTAGTGCATATTTATAGCGGTATAACACATTAGGTAAGTTTCTTATTATAAATTCGAACCTTTTATCTCATGTAAGTAAAATTCTAATGTTATTATAGCACGACAACGTTAAGTTTTACTGAATAAATTTTTTAAGTTTCTTTTATAAATTTGAGCCTTCTATCTCACGTACATGAAATTCTAATGTTATTATAGCATGACAACGTTAAGTTTTTTTTTATTGAATAAAGTGAAATGGTAATTACTAATTTTTTCTATTTCCCTTTGTACGTATTGTACGTGTCTAAAACTAATACATCAATAGCGTTTACTGTCTCCAGCCTTACTTTGTGGAACTCCATAATCATAAAAATTTGCACTTATTTAAATATTTTGTTACTGTTATAATCTCTAGATTTACTGGGAATTGACCACATTTTATAACTAATTATTGTTATGATGACGAGACCTGTGTGATTGACTTATTCCCCTAGAAATAGGTAAGTTGTTTATTAGATTCCTGTAATATTAAAATTAAGGGGAAAAAGAGGAAGTGTCGGAACAAATCTTTGTTTATTAAAAAAGAAAAGTGACAGACCGCCCTAAAGATTTTATGTGAAAATCTAAGTATTTTGATTCGGAAAGGAAATAAGTTAAAACCTAACCATCAACCATACTCTTTTATTTTTACTGTACAAGGATTTTAAATGTTCAAGGATTAGTACCTGCTATTGTGCCTTAGGTAGTCAACCCGACCTTTTTGGGGTATAGTGATGCATTTTAATCTGATAATTATATCGATTTCAAGTTTACAAAAAGCTGTCTTTAAGGAAGATTGAAAAGATTATATATTGATGATGAAAAAAAGGGAGAGAATTTTTACAGAAAAGAATCATTCAAACTTACCTGTTTTGAGTTTGAAGCAGGTATAGAAACCGCAAATTTCTAGTGATTTGGAGGTCGAAGCGTTCCTTTTTTAAAAGAATGTATAATGCCTCAGGGTGTTTCCCTTTTTGTCGTCGTCGTCGAAGGTAAGGTAAAATTTAACTCCAGTTTATTTTGGTACCTTCTACAGTATAGCTGTATTATATTTTTGTTGTAACAATTGGTTTAAAGTCTAATAATAAGGACCGGTTTAAATTTAAAAGATGATTTGAGTATATATTCCTTCTTGATGAGAGGTGATTAAGGTGTTTTAATTTAAAGTGATATCTGGTATTACAAAGCGCAAATGGTAAGTTATTTTTCTGCATTAGAATTAGGTTTTTTTCTCTTTTTAAATAGTTAATTCAGCCGTTGATAATAACACATATTAGTGTTAGAAACCAGGCCGATCCCTGAACGTGATTCAAGAGCCTGTGAATTTATTAACGTAATTTTCTTAACATGGAGATCCGAAAGCCCTTCACGAAGGGTAGCTACTGACATAGATATATCGGTTAGTCGAGCTTACAAAACTCGTTGATATCATTGACAATTGTTGGTTTCTTTAAATTTCATGATCTCTTTGAGTAGAAAGTTTCATTAGAATACAGCGGTCTTGATCACGTGGTTAGTCAGATGTGAAATATAAAATTCAAGGGCGGGAAATCCATTATGGTGACTTCAAGAATGACAAATTCAAAATTTTAAACGTTTTATCGAGCTGTCGTCGTCGTCGATAATAGAGATTTCTTTATGACGCCCTCTATTAGCATTACCTAGGTCGTCGATAATACAGATTTCTTCATGTCGAGAGAGGAGATTCTTTAATGCGACCTCTAATAGCATCAGTACATACAGGTAATACAGATTTCTTCATGACTCCGTCTAGTAGTAGTACATAGGTCGTCCATAATACAGATTTCTTCTGGTGATAATGCATATTAGTGATAGGACCCGATTCAAATTCCTTCTAAATGGCTGATATGCAAACGATACCGCGAATGATATGTAGGTAGTTAATATATCAACTATATGATCAAGCAATCTCTCAATGTAAATATTAGAAATTTTTAAAAGATATACAGTTTATAACGATAGAAAAAGATAGAAAACTGACGGTTCGTTTATATCACGTAGGTCCGTGATTTGCGTTAAAAGCTGAATTTAGAATTTTAATGCTGAATTAATTATCTTAAATTATTATATGTAATTAAAGTATTAATGACGATAATTATTTTAAGAAATCGGTAAATTTATTAATATAAAATGATAAACCTTGGCTCCCTCTTCCGTACTTAACGACGACTGCATCCCCTCAAAAACGTCTGGCAAAGGTGGCCCAATACCTACTTTCGGGCATCAAAATATAAGTTGCCTGCAAATTGAGTGCCAAAATATAAGTTGGCCTACACCTTGTGTGCCAAAATTTTAGTTGGCCCCACGTTGAGCGCCAAAATTAGAGTTGTTACCAACAAAATGGGGATCACTAATTGGGAAACGGTAACAACCTTTACGCAGTTAAATCTGTCACAACCTTTACGCAGTTACCGCAGTTAAATCTGTCGGCTGCCAGCTAACTAGTGTGAGATGGTGGGTCTTCTGTAATGGGCGCCAAGAATCGTCTAAAATTGCTACAGTATTTGCAGACTAAATCTGAAAAGAACAACACATTTGCGACTACTACCAATGTTGCCGACTTTTCCCAATATTGAATCCTCGATAGCTGAAAATATAAACCCCAGATACCAAACATAAATAATAAGTCGTCAAGTAAGGGATGTGTGTAACCAAGTATGGTTATATTTTAATCAAGAACAAGTAGCCTTGGCAAAAATCAAATGTAGGTTATTGTTGATTTCTATATACAAATTTGAACGGAATGACGGTTAATGCGAGCGGGACTATTTACTCTAAGACTGACTTAACTTCAACGTTCAAAGACGTAACTGGCATGGTAAATTAACGCGAATGCCTGTGATGTAGAGATTGCGCAATCATTACTAGTCAGATTTTAATTGTTTAACATATAGGGAGTAAATGTTATTCTTAACAAGGTAAACTGATAATATAATATAGGTATGTGCAATAGATACATAGATCTAAGTGCTACATGCACAATGCGGAAAAACCATTAACACTTATAATATCCAAATATACAGTAATATTTTATATACAATAAGGGTTGTCAAACGTTAGTGTTGTTGTAAACGGTCGCTACACGATACAGGTGCGTGTTCTTCGAACTGAAGAGGAACGTCACCAACCAGGTCGAACGTAGCGTGATCCAACGAGACAACAGCAACCAAGTAACGGTACGTCAGCAAGCTCAGCGTAGTGGTATTTTAACAATCCAAATATACAACAAAGTGTATAAAGTTGAGGTAAAATAAAAGAATTATATAAAATAGAAAGAAAAAAGGTCTGCAACAAATAAAATCAATCACCAGAATGCACCAAGCAAACATTGAATAAATACCTTAGATAAAAGGTGACCTTCTGAAAGAGTTATACCGCTCCCAAATGTGGCTAACGTAGATTATATATCGAATCCTGACAAAGAATTACAGTATAAGAGACTGAAAGTAAAGAAAAGCAATTCTACAAACTTACGAGAACGTGCTCCTAACCTTAAAAAACTAGCGGTTAATCCCTTACGGTACCAATAAAATTGGAAATAACACCAAAACTTAATTATCGATCTGCGCAAATGCAATTTCCATTTTACAACATAAAGGGAAAATTAATTTAACGTCGATGCTACAAAAATATTCTTTTTTATAGAAATTGCTTAACGAACGAAAGGGAGAACAAAGGGAGAAAATCTCTTATCAACAACAGGAAGTTACTTCCAAATAAAATGGTAACAAAAGGAGAAAGAATGCGAAAATCCATAAACGCTATACAAACTAACACAAAAGCATAGCTATACAGAGTGCTACGCAATTAGCACGTAACAATCGTTTAACAGAAATAGTGGTATTTTTTAATTAAATGCAGGTTTCTCACCGAAAAACCATTTAATAATAATAATAATATTCTTTATTGCCCAACGGGATACCAATTACAGGACAATGTTAGACAAGACAAGTAATAGTATGTAACAGTAAGTCAAATAAATAAACACAATATGTAAAGAGTAATATTTAAATATAAAATACATACATGAAATAAGTAAGCACATAACAATGTAAAACAATTGAGTAACGATGCAGATAAATGCAAATCTATTCAGGTAAACGTTATTTATTCCATTAATACAAAGATATCTTTATACAATTTATTGGCATTCTTCGTCATATGATAACGGTGTCCTTAACCTGATGTTGGTTCTAGCTCTTGTATGTAAAAGTATTTGTTGATCGGCAGGTAATTCTTGGTACATGAAAGCAAACGTAACTTAGAAGTTGAGAACAATCAATTTTGTTGTTTATAAGCTTTGCTAGAAACTCAATACTACCACGCTCACGTCTTGTCTGAAGTGAATCAATATTATGTTCCCTTAATAAGATACCATAATCAATGTTGCGTGCTGGAAAAGTGCCAGTTTTCTTAAATGACAAATACTGTAGAAATTTTCTTTGTATTCTTTCGACGCAGAGTTGTTCCGATATATAAAATGGATACCAAATAACTGTAGCATATTCGAGTTTGCTTCTCACAAAAGAATAATAGAGGGTTGTTAAATCCAAGGGTTCAAGAGGCACAAGAACAATCTTCAGCAATTTGCTTCTGAAATGAAAGCTTCGCATCGAACCATTCACCTAAATCTTTTATCTGAGTAGTACGTTGTACAGCTGTTTCTTCAATGTAGTAATCAACTTAGAGACATTTAGGTTAGATTTAAACACTGCAAACCATTTCACAAGATTATTTATAGCAGCCTGCAGACTTATAGTGTCATTATGAGATTGTATACAGTTAAAGATCTTAACGTCATCCGCATAAGCAAGAACATGGCATGTAAAGGAGAATAAAAGATCATTTAAAAACAAATAATAAGGGACGAAGATTTGAACCCTGTGACACTCCAGAGATTCAAAGGAACGAAAGCCATTGTAAAATACGTAATTCATTCTGTACTCTAGATACGTCTTTATTAGATAGAGAGAGGGAGTAGAAAAACCAAACTCTTCTAGCTTGTTAGTAGGTATTGCGCCTCCTGAGACCTGCCCCTCCACTTTTTTCTGGCCACTCCCCTTCACCCTTCAGGCTCCTCCCCTCGCCTGTTATTGGTTACCACCCACTCCTGTAGCTCCTCCCCCTTCGCTGTGATTGGTTACCCCCACTCCTGTAGCTCCTCCCCTTGCTTCTGATTGGTCGCCGCCATCTTGGATTTCCCCGCCTACTGCTCTCTGATTGGACGTGCGCCATTTTGGAACTTTGGGCGCCATTTTGACCACGCCTGCCCGCCATTACGGAAATCTGTATTACCGGCAATCTGTGTGCTACCAATAGAGGGCGTAATGCTACAATTAGTGTGTATTGCTAAGAGAGGGCGTCATGAAGAAATCTGTATTATCGACGGGCTGTGTACTACTACTAGGTGGCGTGTCATGAAGAAGAAATCTGTATTACTACTATTACTACAGAGAGGCAACCATTTTATATCACAGCATCTTGCGTGCGCGCTAAATTTGAATCTGTTTGTCATTTTTTGCATATGTCATTTATGCGTATGTCATTTTAATTCTGTCATTTTTGCATCTGTCATTTAAATCTGTCATTTTGAATTTGTCATTTTTGCATATGTCATTTAAATCTGTCATTTTAAATCTGTCATTCTTAAAGCAACCATCTTACCAGATTTGAATTTTAGCGCTAACTCTGGGATTGGATCCTTTCACTAAGCTGAAACGTTTCCACCACTACCTTTTCTAGAAGAAATAATAAAGCCATATAGGAATTAAAAAAAAATTATGTTTATTAATATAGTGTTAAGGCTACATTTAATTTATAATAAAAAATGTTGATAGAATGCTGGGGCTTGAGGACTTCAGGACTGACCTCTGTTTTCTATTTGTGGTTCCAGGGGCTGTAACAACAACGACAACAATAGAACATTAAAAAGGGGTTTATTGTATAAACTTGATGTTTATTCGTACCTTATTTAATTCCACAAACAGGCAGTCATCATAACAGTTTGTTTTCCCCAAGTACATCAAACCTAGAGAAATCGTTTTAGCTTCAATCTGTTGGTTAAGCTCTGTAACCCTTTGATCTGTTAACTTATCGCTGATTCGCTTTGGTAGAAATGTAACATGCTTTTCAGCAACAATAATCACACTTTGACGCTTATTACGGCAAACGACTCTTTTGAATTGTAGTATCTCTGCAATTTCTTTTATTTTGTAATCACATAACTTCTTGATTGGCTTCTGGCTAACGGGAGATTTGTTCAATTGTTGTATTAGCAAATCCATTTTTTTTCTATGTAAAAAAATAAACAAAAACTTAACACTCACAAGAATAATAAATGATTATTTTAACATACCTAGTTCAAGCAAACAATAACAATATTACTATCACCGTAACCGATGTCAAGAACAAACTAAAACGGCAGGAGGGTTTGACTAAGCTTTTATAAACTTCGAACCTGCGCGAATGAAAACAATTTTTTATATAAAATCTTAATTTATTACCCTTCGGAACAAAAAAATGGGTATTGTTAAAAAAAAGGGATCGACACCTGCACTGTCAAAGTAACACGAGTAGATAAAAATCTAAATTTATTACCGTCGGAGCAAAAGGATATCATTAAAAAGGTAGACACCTGCACTGTCAAGTAACACGAGTAGATAAAATCTTAATTTATTACCCTTCGGAACAAAAAGGGTATTGTTAAAAAAGGGATCGACACCTGCACTGTCAAGTAACACGATTAGATAAAAATTTAAATTTATTACCCTCGGTGTCGTTTTTATAATTTACTACAACTTTAAAAATTTTAAATTCAACTTTTAGATGTAACTATTGATAACCATTTAATTTATTATACACACACACACACAGACCCTGAGCAAAGAAACTCGTTAACGAACAAAAGAACACCTGCGCTGTCAATGTAGGTAGCACTTATCTATGTGACCGATCTTCTAAATAAAGGTTGACTGTGTTAGAGCATTAAAAGTATTTTGTCATACTTTAGACATTTAATTAAAAATATACCTATTTAAAGAAATGGTTTTTTCGATTTATCATAATCACATTTAACAGAAAAGTTTCAATGGATTATAATATTGATATACTGTAATAGCAAAATAATCAAACATTTCATCACTCTTTGTATTATTAAGTACCTGTAAATCTCGCACGTTGACTGGTCTGATTTCTAAAGCTATTTCCAGGTAAAAAGCCCTTTCTGTCTCTTAGAGCATTTAAAAGAACACACTTTAAATTTTTATAGAATTTTCTTTAAATAAAAAAGGCACACAATTAAATCAAACCTCAACTGTTTGCCACGTTCATTTATGAGTTGAAAGTTATAAACACATCCTTAAAAGGGAATCATCGAATTTTGACAACAATCTGTCTATAGCCTAATAAAAATAATATAATATTACCATTGCATTCTCTGTTCGCACAATACGTTGAAATTTATCACATACCTAAACACAAATAGAACCGGGCAAGACACTAAAGTACAAAAGGCGATATCGAATGTAACCTTTATTTAATACAGACAGGGTCATAACTTATTCGTCACACCTGCGTTCAATAAAAAACGGTATGACAGTTGAATGAATTATATCCCCAGAGGGTTAGAGTGGTACACCGTTTTTATTCTAATAGATAAAATCTAGAAGGTATGTCAACTCTGGTGCAGAAAATAACATTTCAAACTGATTTATGACCCGCACGTGTTCACCGGAGAGAACGCTTTGTTCCTTTGTTAAGCGGGCAAATTGACTCGAGTTTTATTTTTAGCTTATTGCATAATATTGCGCAACAATTCGAACCTATAAAGCCAACCACGGAAGTAGACAATCACTTGTTTGGGGTTACTCGAGACATCAATACATGTATGTTTTTTATGCGTACTGTTAATTATTACGTTTGTGTTTGAAGTGATTTGTGCCATTCTTGATTGTTATTACCAATTGTTGCTACAGAGTCTATGTGAAATCTACAGCTTTAATTGAACAAAAAGGTAGGATTTATTATTATTATTGTTTTTTATAATAATCGGCAATCTCGTCCTCGCATGATTTTTCACGACACTGTAACATAATCGGTTTAAAATAATTATTTAAGTTACATTTGAACAATATATAAGGTATTTTGTTTATAATAATAATGGTAAATTTGAAATTTCAGCAGGAATAGTTTTATATTTTTAATTTCCCTAGTTTGATTATCGATTAAAGTAGTAATTGTTTTATGCGAAGTGTGATCGTTATTAGTTGTTTATCTAGGGGTTGTAACATAGTTATTTAAATCATAATTTGAGGTTATGCTTTTTAGATTGGCTAAAAGACTTTATTAATTTGCATTAAAATTGATCTTTATAATTAATTTATAATATTTAATAGTTTGCAGCGTATTTAAACATTAATAATAATTAGTCAATGTTTATTTAAATTAACAGCATATAATCTTTGTTGTTTTTAGCCGTTCCTTATTTATTTTTTATAATAATAATCTATCAAAGGGATTTAGTAACAATTTTAAACTCTATATTTGTTTAAATTAGATTGTTGTTAAAAAAGTGTAATATCGATTAAAAGGTTTTATTAATTTGCATTGAAACTGATCTTTCTTTAACTTTGTCAAAGCAAATAATTTATAATATTTAATAGCTTGCATTGCATTCAGAGGTTATTGTTTATTTTGCGTCAATTTTTTTACCATCACGTAGCATCTAAGCTTTTTATTTTTAATTAGGGGTTAAGAGAAGCAGTTCGTGAATGGTAAAAGATTTATCTGTCCATTTGTCGCTATATGATTTCTTACCTGTTGCTGTTATATTTCAAACAATTTTAGCTTATTTTGTTGTTTATAATAATAATCTGTCAAAGGGATTTAGTAACAATTTTAAACTCTATATTTGTTTAAATTAGCTTGCTATTAAAAGTTTAAGAATGGCTAAAAGACTTTATTAATTTGCATTAAAATTGATCTTTATAATTAATTTATAATATTTAATAGCTTGCAGTGCATTTAAACTTTAATAATAATTAGTCAATGTTTATTTAAATTAACAGCATACGATCTTTGTTGTTTTAGCCGTTGTTAAGTGTGCAAGTGCGATATTTTTACTATTGTTGTTGTTGTTACTCCTGTACAAAATGTCTTCTCTCTACGAAATTATCGATGAGAACGTGTCCACCATCAAGAAATTCGGCACCCTGAAACACCGTCTGGTGTTTAAAGTAGCCGTTGCGTCAGACGGTGTAGACCATTTGGAACATTTTAAATCGGCCATCAACCAAATTTTGCGGGATGTGTTTAGGCGCTCTGATGAAATCACCTTCAACGATGTCTGGGGCATTTTAGAATCGATTTTACAGAGCGATCCTGAAGCCCTGAGTTCGGACACCTTCAGACTAATAGCTACTATTGTAACACCACCTGCAGGACAAGGTCGCTGTCGTAACGGTACGTACAGCACCTTTGCCGAAGAGTGTAGCCGTCGCAGAGGGATTGTCACGATTAACAACACCAGTGATAATCTATGCCTACCCAGGGCTTTGGTCGTAGGCAGGGCTCGCGCAGATAACAGTGCTGATTACGTGAAGACACGCCGAAATCAAAGCTTGCAAAAGATAAAGGCCGACGAAATGATGCGGGATGCCGGAGTAGCTTTCATTCCACCGGAGGGAGCCGGGGTCAATGAATTAAGGTTGTTTCAGCAGTTCCTGGCCCCCAACTACAAGATAGTTGTGTATAGCTACGGCTCGAAAGGGCGTTCACTTATCTTTGAGGGGGTCGTTGATAATGATGCCGCAACAAAGAACATCAATCTGTTGTATCACGAGCATCATTATAACGTCATAACATCATTGACCTCAGCCTTTGTCTGCCGTTATTTCTGTGAGCACTGTCATGTACCCTATGATCATAAAAATCATCACCGGTGTGAAAAGTCCTGCGTAGGCTGTGGTAGCTCTCCGCCCTGCGAAAGAACAGCGCTGCTGATTAGGTGTCCGGACTGCAGGCGAGACTTTAGAAGTCAAGCCTGCTTTAACAACCATCAGGAGGGTAACATGTGCCTGGAAGTTAAAAAATGCGAGGGATGTTTCAAAACCATCAACATCAAGACCCGGAAGCAGGCTCACGCGTGCGGGGAGATCTATTGTAAGATCTGTCAGAGCCATAAGCCTGAAAACCATTTCTGTCATATACAGCCGGCCGGGCCTAGGAACACAAAGCAAGACACCTTGTTTGTGTTCTTCGACCTGGAGACCCGGCAAGAGAAAGAAATTGCTCCCGGCGTCAACCTCCACGAACCGAATCTATGCGTTTTCCAGCAAGTCTGTTCTGAATGTTACAACAACGACTCATCATCAACTGCTACCAGTTGTGTAAGATGTGGTTTGCGAGAACAGATCTTGCGAGGAAAATGTATAGATGGTTTTCTCGCGCACCTGTTGGAGATGCGTAAAAAATTCAAAAAAGTTGTAGCAGTTGCCCATAACGGGCAAGCTTTCGATACGCAATTCATTCTAAATTATCTGATAACCAACAACACCTCTTTGAAACCGGACCTCATTATGCGTGGTTCAAAAATTCTGCTGCTGCAACTAGATAATTTAAAATTTATCGACTCGCTCAACTTTTTCCCCATGGCTCAGGCTGACTTGCCTAAAGCGTTCGATCTACCGGCTCCCAAAGGATACTTCCCGCACCTTTTTAACACCGAGGCCAACGCCCATTACGTGGGTCCTCTTCCGGACATCAAATTTTACAGCCCCGACACCATGAATCTCCAGGCTCGTAAAGCGTTCCTAAAGTGGTACGAGGCGAACAGGGACACGGAGTTCGACATGCAAGGTGACCTGGTTGAATATTGTCGAACAGACGTCGATATTTTGAAGAGAGCCTGTATCCACTTTAGGAATCTCTTTATTGAGGAATGCGACGTTGACCCGTTCACGGAAGCCATCACCATCGCCTCTGCCTGTAATCTCATGTTCCGGAGGAAATTCCTCAAAGAAAGCACCATTGGACTGATACCAGAGGGTGGTTATAGACGCGCAGATAACCAGTCTAAGGTAGCTCTCCAATGGCTGTTGCTGGAAGAACATCAAAGAGGTGTTGAGATTCAACACGTCGGCAGGCAGAGAGAAGCTATCGTGGGCGGGTTAAAGGTTGACGGGCTGTATGGTAATACCATATTTCAATTTCACGGGTGTTACTTCCATGGATGTCCCACCTGCTTCACTACCCGTCGCAACGAGCCTCTACACGACGATCCTAGCGACACCATGGATATGAGGCTCGAGAAGACCCGAGCCACAACAGAGAAGTTAAAGTCGCTAGGATACGAGGTTGTTGAACAGTGGGAATTTCGCTTCCGAAGGCAGTTAACACCCGAGTTCAGACAGCAGGTTGAGAAACATCCCTAGTTAGTAAACACGCCCTTAAACCCGAGAGAGGCATTTTACGGCGGCCGTACAGGGGCAGCAAAATTAAAGAGAGTTGCAAAAGACGGGGAAAAGATCCGGTATGTAGATGTATGCTCCCTTTATCCTTGGGTATGCAAGTACGCCAAATTCCCAGTTGGCCATCCAGAAGTTTACGTAGGCAAGGCGGCTTGTGAAAATCTAATCAGGGATAAAGGGGGCCTGGAAAACATCAACGGCGTGGTAAAATGTGCAATGTTACCGCCACAAGATCTATACCATCCGGTCTTACCCGTCAAGATGCACCAAAAGCTGCTGTTCCCTCTATGTCGCACTTGCGCCGAAGAATTGAACCAGGCCGAATGTCAGCACGGCGTAGAGGACCGAGTCATCAACGGAACCTGGGTCTTGGACGAACTGGTAATGGCCATACGAAAGGGTTACATCGTGCAGGACATACAAGAGATCTGGTCGTACGATGTAACCCAGTACAACAAAGCGTCCAAGACCGGGGGACTGTTTTCGGGCTTTATAGACAAGTTCCTGAAGATGAAGCAGGAAGCCAGCGGTTGGCCATCTTCAATAACTGCCAACAGCGAGGATGGTATCGATGGAGCCCGGAAACAGTACGTTGATGACTACTTCGAGAACGAGGGAGTCTCCTTGGACTCGTTGAAGATCGTCAAGAACCCTGGTTTGAGATCGTTGGCCAAACTGATGCTGAATTCCTTCTGGGGTAAGTTATAATAACCTTATGTAGTTTTCTTTACTTAATATTTTTTTTTGTATTCTAGGGAAATTTGGTCAGCGCGAGAACCAGGCGAAAACAGCCATAATCAGCGAGTCCAAGGAGTTTTTCGACCTGTTGTCCAGCCCAGGCGTAGAAGTTAATCATGTGCAGGAAATAAATGACGAGGTGATTGCGGTTAACTGGCAGCATAAAGAGGAAGCAGCAGATCCTCTGTCGTCAGTTAACGTGGTCATCGCGGCATTTGTCACTGCACAGGCCCGTCTTAAGCTGTATTCCTATTTGGATCAGCTAGGAGAGAGAGTATTATACTATGACACAGGTAAGTCATTGTACTATCAAACATCAACACCGTTTATATTAGAGTTAATTTTTTTTTTCGTTGTTTCAGATTCCGTAATATACGTTTCGAAGCCGGGCGACTTCGAGCTACCAACAGGAAGCTTCCTGGGCGACCTCACAGACGAGCTCGAAGAGTACGGTCCCGGATCGTATATTATAGAGTTTGTGTCAGGCGGGCCGAAGAACTACGCCTACAAAGTTTATTCACCGACCACGGGACAGATACACGTGGTCGTCAAGGTCAAGGGCATCACCCTAAACCACGCCGCGACTCAAAAAATAAACTTTGAGTCCATGCTTAGACTGCTGGAAGGTATGGACGAAAAGATTATTGTAGAGTCCAACAACATCCGGCGTACGGCTGACCATCAGCTTGTAACGCGAGCGGAATCAAAAGTCTATAAGATAACGTTCGCGAAGAGACGACGTGTAGAAGATTTTGATTCCGTTCCGTTCGGCTATAGCAAGCGACCACGTGTATAAACATTAAACCACCTTGTATATATGTATGTGTGTGTATAGTAGTATAGTTGTATTTTTAAGTTTTGTAAATTTTTGTATAGGTAGTATCATATCTAACTTTTAAGTAGCAAAATATTTGTATAGTAATAAGTACATGTACAGTTCAACCGTAGTAGCAGTAGTCGGGGGTTATGTTAATCACAAGAGATCGACCTTCGGCTTGATGTAATTATTATTATAAGTGATGATAATGATGATGTCTAGGTTTATACTATGTGTATACTATATTCGAAATTATTTAAGAATGTAATAATTAGGTAATTAGTTGCTGTATAGTGTAGTTATAATAATAAGTGAAGCTGACAAGAGTTATACTTTATGTACAGTAATTATTAAAAAAGATGGTGAAACTTGACGGAGTGATTGAATGTAAATCACAAGAGGATATTCTGGGGAACATACTCATGAAATAGATCTGATAAACGCGATTTTGTTCTTTTCAATTATGTAGTAGTAGTAGTAGATCAAGACATTGTTGAAAAGAATATTTGGCATAACAAAGCGTACAAAGCATTCAATAGGACGTTTCATGAAAAAATGAGTATGTCTTCATGGTTATCCGAGCAGATTTCAACCTAATAATAATTGTTTAGTTATTTTGATTATTGTCTAGTTGTTTAATAATTTTAAGAAACATTGTCGTCGTAGAATAAAAGATGTTCTATCATGGTTATCCGAGAACAGATAGTTGTTTAGTTATTTAATTATTGTTGTTTTGTTGATGTTCAATAAAAATTTTGAGAAATATTGTCATAGAATAAAAAGATTAATGTTTTATATGTGTGTATTATTACTATTCTCACCCGTCTGTACCAAGGTATGAAAAAGGTGATAGCTATAATTGAGAGAGAGAGAATGAGGGAATTACCTACGAACACCTGCCTGTGATGATGATGACGTGTCAGCGACAGAATGAAACTTGTCTGCCAGCGATGCCTGCCTGTTTACCGTATGCGTGTTACTGAGCATGCGCTGGATCTAGGTAAGTATAGGTGACTATATAAAGCCGACCATTGTTAGCGTGTAGCAGTAGACAGTACGTGTGCAACAGCAGCAGCAGCAGCAGCAGCAGCAGCAACAGCAACAGCAATTACGATGATGGCTAGCAGTCCTAATTATTGTTATGATAACTGTGAGAGCGAACCTCTGGAAATAGGTAAGTTATTGTTGTTTATAAAACTTCAAGTTTGTATGCCAATTTGTGTCTATTTTGTTACTTCTTTAGATGAAGAAGGTTCGGATGTTGCAGATCATGCATCATCATCATCAACAGCAAGTACCTACAACGACGACGGTCAAGCGTGGAACAACGAAGTCGAAGAAACAGGTAAGATGTTTAAGACTTTTGTGTGTGTGTTTATGCTTATATTAATCGATTATTGTATTATTATTGTTTAGCGTTCCTGTCGCAGCAGCAGCCTCTATACTACGCTGATGACGCTGTAGCAGCATCAGCAAACTTTACCATCATAGATACACCGGTAGCAGCAGCAGTAGCTAAACGTGAAGTACGTGTTCAACTGCTCGGGGCTGTCCAGTATCCGTTGTATGTTACGAGACCTCCAGGGGAAAAAGAAAACTACGATCATATACACAACATCCAAGTAGGACTTATTCCGCCCGATGACGACGACGACGCCCAGGGAGAATTTGCCGTGGTAGTGAAGCTTGAGTGCTTGAATAACGTATGTGAGTATGGTGAATTGGTGTTGTCGGAGCGGGACTGGTTCGAGCTGTATGATATACGAGTCGAGGCAATGTTTAAAAATTTCTTTTATGGTTGCTGCTGTTGCAACAAGGACAACAGTGTACTACATCGCGATAAACATTTGAAATTCCATCTATGTGAGAATTTATACATCGAGATTATTCACAACGAGTTTTTCGGCAACAGGGTGGCCATACATGATAAACAGCGGACTATAACCTTAAAAGATTACGAGTTTCAGTCTATAATGCATTTAGCACCGCTGATCAATCATCATGCTCGAACGTTACGCCACCTGGACTTTTCGCGTTTCTACCACGCAAACATAGAGAACGTAGCAGAAGGTCAACTGAGACGCAACCCTGAAGATGGCTATAAAACGCTTCCGCCGACAGACTCCATTTTATTCACGACCGAGCTGTTATGCGGATACTACTCAGCTACCAGTTTAATAGACAACACAGCAGCAGCAATTGGTGGTGGCTTGAACTCGTTCATTTTATTAGAAATAATAAAACATTATCCGCAAAAGTTTATCGATGCCGTACGTACACGACTGCAATCATATCAACAGCAGCAGCAGCAGCAGTCGGAGACGTCAACGACAACAACGTTTGCACCGTCGTATTAAGAACACCATGGCGGAAATAAACTATCTTAGAAATAGGCTGCAAAAATATTTGAACAATTTGCAAGTGTTACGCGATGATCTCAACTCATACTGTGTAATGAATAATTTGTCAAACAATATGTTACAATTGTCCATTAAATATCAAAATAAATAATATGTATAAACATTGTTGTTGTTTCATTTACTAGCACAGGGTGAAGGGACTGACTATATAAAAGGTAGATCGTTATCAGCGAGAGAGTACACGAATAAAGCCGAAGATTTCCGACGGCGAACATCCTAAGCTACAAAACCGGTAAGTAGTCATACTATGAGAGAGAGAGAGAGAGAGAAAGAGTTTCAACTTAGTGAAGGGATTCAATCCCAGAGTTAGCGCTAAAATTCAAATCTGGTAAGATGGTTGCTTTAAGAATGACAGATTCAAAATGACAGATTTAAATGTCATACGTATAAATGACAGCAGTAAAATTGACAGATGCAAAAATGACATATGCAAAATGACAAATTTAAAATTTCAAATTTAGCGCGCACGCAAGATGCTGTGATATAAAATGGTTGCCTCTCTGTAGTAATAGTAGTAATACAGATTTCTTCTTCATGACACGCCACCTAGTAGTAGTACACAGCCCGTCGATAATACAGATTTCTTCATGACGCCCTCTCTTAGCAATACACACTAATTGTAGCATTACGCCCTCTATTGGTAGCACACAGATTGCCGGTAATACAGATTTCCGTAATGGCTGGGCAGGCGTGGTCAAAATGGCGCCCAAAGTTCCAAAATGGCGCACGTCCAATCAGAGAGCAGTAGGCGGGGAAATCCAAGATGGCGGCGACCAATCAGAAGCAAGGGGAGGAGCTACAGGAGTCGGGGTAACCAATCACAGCGAAGGGGGAGGAGCTACATGAGTGGGGGTAACCAATCACAGGCGAGGGGAGGAGCCTGGAGGGGGAAGGGGAGTGGCCAGAAAAAAAGTGGAGGGGCAGGTCTCAGGAGGCGCAATACCTACTCTTGTTTAACAGCAGGTTATGTGAAATACTATCGACAGCTCGACTAAACTCTGTGTAGATAACATCTACTTGTTGTCCTCTATCAATTTTATCACTTACAAACTGGGTAAAGCAGGAGAGATTTGTTACTGTTGATCTTCCTAAAACAAAACCATGCTGAAGATTTGTTAGTTGCACACCCTGCGGAGATGGCGCTTTACAAATTTCCCCTATTTTCATAGGGTAAATTAGAGTTCTTAAATGAAAACTTTAAGCTCACTTCATACTTAGGAACTCTAGACTAAACTATATCGAGTTTCCGGTATTAATAATAATATTAAAGTATTTGATGTAATGAATAGCGTCTTTGCATATAGTTCATTGCTTATATATCTACACACATTCGTTTTTAATCTTAGGTAGTGAGTATTGTGTGCAAATGAAAAGTTTTTCACAACAGTTGTACATAATAATTTAAGCTATCACTTCCCAAGTAGCGATATTACATGAAAATTACGTAAAATTTACTTGCCTGAAATTACATACCCAGAATTTCAAAAAAAGAACGGCACGTAAAAATTATGTAATTTTTACGTGCCATACAGATGAAATGTCCGTCTTTTTTGCATTCTTTTTACGTGCCAAAGTGATGTACAAAGATGATCAAAAAAGGATGTATTTATTACGTGCCATCGGGCATGCCAATGGCATGGGTTTTTTCGTTTTGCAATTAGTAGCAATACACAGCAAAAATATACCGTATATAAGTCCTTGAAAATCTAAGCATGGATTTCAATAGTTGTTTGATGCTGAATGCAAATTGATTTACCAAACTGTCCAATTCATCGATTTTTTATATATATCGGCTAAAAGTATTTTTTTTAGCTAATACAAACGAATAGATCACAGTAACAGTATGATGTAAAAATTCAAAGATGATGTGAAAAATCAAGTTTATGCCTTATAAATAAACACAATTCATTAATTTTGATGGACATAATAATATTATAAACCAGACGCTGTTTAATTGCTCAACGCCCGAACGTGCGGCGTTTTATTATGACGATAATTATTTTGACGAAAATACCGATTTGTTTTTAATAAAAATAAAATAAATTCTTCACATGTATTTGTTACAAATCTTTTATAATTTTACTAGTATTTGAAAATAATAAATTTGTAATGCAATGGCAATATGCAGCAACTTAACTACTCTGACATTTCATATTGTAATGTTTTGTAAAATTGCACATATACTAAGAAAAACCAACAATTATAAAATAACATTTAAAACCAACACTAACACTTTTTCATTTTTATTTAATGCTAAAGACAGAACACATGATATCATGAAATCGGGCATTTACCGTTTAAATTGTTCTTTTTGTAGTTCGGTATATATTGGACAAACACTTCGAAATTTTGACATAAGATATAAAGAACACGTACGTCATTACAAAAATAAACATCCTGAAAAATCGAATTACGCCAAACACCTTTTAGAACAAAATCACACAATGACTCCTCAAAATAATATTAAATTCCTACATTTTTGTAATAACAAACGCAAATTAGACATTTTAGAAGCATTCCCTAGTAGCACACATATATTATATCAATATTTTTTTCAAATATTTAAAATATATCCTTTTCAACATCCGCCTAAATATTTGGCTAATATATCATTTAAAATATTTCTTTAATATTATCTTGATAATAATTATTTAACATTCTAGTTAGAATATCTTATGAATGTTATATTCCCAGTAGCACACATATATTATATAAATATTCATTTTCAAATATTTAAAATATATCGTTTTCAACATCCGTCTAAATATTTAGCTAATATATTATTTAAAATATATCTTCAATATTAGTTATATTATAAGTTTTCACATTCCTTTTAATATATCAGAATAAAATATCAAATGGCATTATAAGAAAATCATGTCAAAATATAAACATTTGAACAAATGATTAAATAATAGTATATTCTGTAACGTGGTTAGAATGGAAATTCGATGTGAGTGGAAGGTTCCGAACACAAGCAAGAGGAACCAAGAGCATCAAATTTCCAATCTAACCAAGTAACGGACCGTGATTTCTCCAAGACCACAGGAAAATTTAAATTTAGCAGTATTTACAATTTGAAAATGTGCACAATAATTTTAAAAAGTATGACATTTAACGTAAACAATGAAATCAAGGCTAACAGTTTTTTTATTGTACTGATACAGAATATTCATTCCATATCTAGTGATGGTATGAAATACATCCAAAATACATAAGTAGAGTAGTGTTTTAGAATATTTATTCTACAACAAGAGTTATTAGAATATTAAGTTGTTATTATAAAAATTTGAGAATTTACAAAATTCCATAGTGGTCATGGAGAAACAAATTTAACTAAGAATACACAAGGATGTATTATCCTAATATTAATGAAATAAGTAGATTTTAATCAAGTCAACATAGTATACGTTCATACGTATCTTACCAAGATTACGTATTTCCGTAAAAGTATATAGTGTATAGAATTTAGAAAATAAACAAGATTAATTTATCTAGAAATAAATAACTAACAATATCTTATAAAACAGTTTCAAATGATTGCAATATAGACACTAGCAGCTATACTCATAGAGAAATTACACGCGTGTAATTTCTCTACTAGTACGGCTGTTGATTAATATAAGAAACATTCAATCAGGTGAACAATAAACATCATGGCCATGATTTTATTCTTAATTATAATATTAAGTAGCATTATGATTATTGTTAAAATAGAATCACTGTAATTAATGACTTTAAATAAAAGATTAAACTAAAATGCAAGTTTTAACTGTTTATTCAAAAAACAAGTATAAAAATATAAATTTCACAAATGGAAACGTTAAAGTATTGAAAATAAGAATGTTGTATTAGCACTTAGTTATATATGCACATTAAATTAAAGTCTTAAAACATTGAAGGGATAAAATCCATTAAAAAAAAGACTAATTATGTATCAAGAGTTTTAAAATGATTTTAATGTGCAATTATTATCATTTATTTTCCGGAAATAATTTAAAATTAACATAAAAATGGTTTCTTATTTAAAATATTACTAAGCACTTGAGCTGTTTCACTGGGCAACATATTTATAATGTCCTTGGATAATTGATTTTTAACAGATAATTCATCCCTATCATAATTTGTCCATTCAGCTTCCTCTCCTTGGCACTCAACAACTAATAATTCATCAAAGTGATCCCGTTTCTTTCCACTCCATTTACATTTTATATTTTCAGTATTTTTAACTGTTTCATAGCCTAACTTTTGTTGTGATAAATTTCTCCAATCCAGTCTTATCAAAAGGTTTGCTCCTTGCTACTTTGTGTTGTTTAGTTAAACACATCCAGATGAATTTATCTAGAAATAAATAACTAACAATGTCATATAAAACAGTTTCGAATTATTGCAACATACGCACCTGATTAATATATAACAAACGATTCTAGAACATGAGTAATTTGTGAACGGGAGTTTATAATGAAGCTCATGCATTTTCTCCAAGTCTAGCTTTGGCAGTGGCAAAAAATAGTCCAATAAATGTTTTAATACTTTCATCTGTAACAGTTGGGTGTCATTTTCTAACAGCAACTGAAATATAATCCAGTCTTATCGAAAATTTTACCCTTTACTACTTTGTGTTGTTTAGTTAAACACATCCAGATGAATTTATCTAGAAATAAATAACCAACAATGTCATATAAAACAGTTTCGAATTATTGCAACATACATACCTGATTAATATATAACAAAAGATTCAAATTTGTGAACGGGAGTTTATAATGCAGCTGCTGCATTTTTGCAGAGTCTAGCTTTGGCAGTTGCCAAAAATAACCCAATAAATTTTTTAATACTTTCATCTGTAGCGGTTGAGTGTCGTTTTCTAACAGCAACTAAAATACTTAGTAAGATTACATAAGAGTACAAAATAAATACAAATGGAAGCGTAGATACCAAGTACAGCATTGTAAATGTTTGACAATTCAGAAAACGGCTTTTTCTTCTTCTTTCCTTGTCCAGAATACGACACTGCTAAGTTCTTATCAAAAATTTTATGCATTGCAAGATATACAGTTTTTTGAGGATCTGCTCCCCCTAACAGGTAAAGTAAATTAACCTAAAAACAAAAAACATTTAGATGTACAGAAGATTGAAGCAATACTTTCCTCTTGCCAATTGTTGCAGTTTCCTTTCATCTTGTGCTATGGAATCATTGAGTAATTTAAGAGCCTCGTCATTTTGAGCAGGCAAGTTAGCCAAATCATCTACAGTATCTTCCGCTTGGTTATTTAAACCATCTGTTCTTTGCAAAAAGCAATGGTTTTCTATGCTTTCAAGTTTAGTTTTAATTTCTCTGATCTCGTAAAGAACTGTCTCTTCAAATTTACTCCTGATTATAGTTTTTGAAGCAGGTGTCTCGCTCCTAGATCTGGATAGATGTGTTTCTGTCACAGCCAAAGAAACACATTCAACGTGATCTGTAATGAAAAGTAAATCAATTATAGTTGTTTCTATAGCTAGAGAAAAATAAAGATTCAGGTTTTACCATTATCAGGGTTTGAAAATGAAGAAACATGATCCTCTTCTCTCTTCTCAATTGAGACAGTTACTTCTTTGTCAGATGCAAATATAATATACTGAGCTGGTTATATCACAAGTTGAACATTCTTTGTAAAAAGTATTTTTTTTTACATTAATACATACCTACTGGAATATGAAATGGTTTTCTTGTGAACAACTTCTCAGCTCTGAAAATATAAACCCCAGATACCAAACATAAATAATAAGTCGTCAAGTAAGGGATGTGTGTAACCAAGTATGGTTATATTTTAATCAAGAACAAGTAGCCTTGGCAAAAATCAAATGTAGGTTATTGTTGATTTCTATATACAAATTTGAACGGAATGACGGTTAATGCGAGCGGGACTATTTACTCTAAGACTGACTTAACTTCAACGTTCAAAAACGTAACTGGCATGGTAAATTAACGCGAATGCCTGTGATGTAGAGATTGCGCAATCATTACTAGTCAGATTTTAATTGTTTAACATATAGGGAGTAAATGTTATTCTTAACAAGGTAAACTGATAATATAATATAGGTATGTGCAATAGATACATAGATCTAAGTGCTACATGCACAATGCGGAAAAACCATTAACACTTATAATATCCAAATATACAGTAATATTTTATATACAATAAGGGTTGTCAAACGTTAGTGTTGTTGTAAACGGTCGCTACACGATACAGGTGCGTGTTCTTCGAACTGAAGAGGAACGTCACCAACCAGGTCGAACGTAGCGTGATCCAACGAGACAACAGCAACCAAGTAACGGTACGTCAGCAAGCTCAGCGTAGTGGTATTTTAACAATCCAAATATACAACAAAGTGTATAAAGTTGAGGTAAAATAAAAGAATTATATAAAATAGAAAGAAAAAAGGTCTGCAACAAATAAAATCAATCACCAGAATGCACCAAGCAAACATTGAATAAATACCTTAGATAAAAGGTGACCTTCTGAAAGAGTTATACCGCTCCCAAATGTGGCTAACGTAGATTATATATCGAATCCTGACAAAGAATTACAGTATAAGAGACTGAAAGTAAAGAAAAGCAATTCTACAAACTTACGAGAACGTG
Organism: Agrypnus murinus; assembly: GCA_929113105.1. Classification (NCBI taxonomy): domain Eukaryota; kingdom Metazoa; phylum Arthropoda; class Insecta; order Coleoptera; family Elateridae; genus Agrypnus; species Agrypnus murinus. The sequence continues at coordinate 113,337,217 of OV816027.1, forward strand.
CTCCTAACCTTAAAAAACTAGCGGTTAATCCCTTACGGTACCAATAAAATTGGAAATAACACCAAAACTTAATTATCGATCTGCGCAAATGCAATTTCCATTTTACAACATAAAGGGAAAATTAATTTAACGTCGATGCTACAAAAATATTCTTTTTTATAGAAATTGCTTAACGAACGAAAGGGAGAACAAAGGGAGAAAATCTTTTATCAACAACAGGAAGTTACTTCCAAATAAAATGGTAACAAAAGGAGAAAGAATGCGAAAATCCATAAACGCTATACAAACTAACACAAAAGCATAGCTATACAGAGTGCTACGCAATTAGCACGTAACAATCGTTTAACAGAAATAGTGGTATTTTTTAATTAAATGCAGGTTTCTCACCGAAAAACCATTTAATAATAATAATAATATTCTTTATTGCCCAACGGGATACCAATTACAGGACAATGTTAGACAAGACAAGTAGGTAATAGTATGTAACAGTAAGTCAAATAAATAAACACAATATGTAAAGAGTAATATTTAAATATAAAATACATACATGAAATAAGTAAGCACATAACAATGTAAAACAATTGAGTAACGATGCAGATAAATGCAAATCTATTCAGGTAAACGTTATTTATTCCATTAATACAAAGATATCTTTATACAATTTATTGGCATTCTTCGTCATATGATAACGGTGTCCTTAACCTGATGTTGGTTCTAGCTCTTGTATGTAAAAGTATTTGTTGATCGGCAGGTAATTCTTGGTACATGAAAGCAAACGTAACTTAGAAGTTGAGAACAATCAATTTTGTTGTTTATAAGCTTTGCTAGAAACTCAATACTACCACGCTCACGTCTTGTCTGAAGTGAATCAATATTATGTTCCCTTAATAAGATACCACAATCAATGTTGCGTGCTGGAAAAGTGCCAGTTTTCTTAAATGACAAATACTGTAGAAATTTTCTTTGTATTCTTTCGACGCAGAGTTGTTCCGATATATAAAATGGATACCAAATAACTGTAGCATATTCGAGTTTGCTTCTCACAAAAGAATAATAGAGGGTTGTTAAATCCAAGGGTTCAAGAGGCACAAGAACAATCTTCAGCAATTTGCTTCTGAAATGAAAGCTTCGCATCGAACCATTCACCTAAATCTTTTATCTGAGTAGTACGTTGTACAGCTGTTTCTTCAATGTAGTAATCAACTTAGAGACATTTAGGTTAGATTTAAACACTGCAAACCATTTCACAAGATTATTTATAGCAGCCTGCAGACTTATAGTGTCATTATGAGATTGTATACAGTTAAAGATCTTAACGTCATCCGCATAAGCAAGAACATGGCATGTAAAGGAGAATAAAAGATCATTTAAAAACAAATAATAAGGGACGAAGATTTGAACCCTGTGACACTCCAGAGATTCAAAGGAACGAAAGCCATTGTAAAATACGTAATTCATTCTGTACTCTAGATACGTCTTTATTAGATAGAGAGAGGGAGTAGAAAAACCAAACTCTTCTAGCTTGTTAGTAGGTATTGCGCCTCCTGAGACCTGCCCCTCCACTTTTTTCTGGCCACTCCCCTTCACCCTTCAGGCTCCTCCCCTCGCCTGTTATTGGTTACCACCCACTCCTGTAGCTCCTCCCCCTTCGCTGTGATTGGTTACCCCCACTCCTGTAGCTCCTCCCCTTGCTTCTGATTGGTCGCCGCCATCTTGGATTTCCCCGCCTACTGCTCTCTGATTGGACGTGCGCCATTTTGGAACTTTGGGCGCCATTTTGACCACGCCTGCCCGCCATTACGGAAATCTGTATTACCGGCAATCTGTGTGCTACCAATAGAGGGCGTAATGCTACAATTAGTGTGTATTGCTAAGAGAGGGCGTCATGAAGAAATCTGTATTATCGACGGGCTGTGTACTACTACTAGGTGGCGTGTCATGAAGAAGAAATCTGTATTACTACTATTACTACAGAGAGGCAACCATTTTATATCACAGCATCTTGCGTGCGCGCTAAATTTGAATCTGTTTGTCATTTTTTGCATATGTCATTTATGCGTATGTCATTTTAATTCTGTCATTTTTGCATCTGTCATTTAAATCTGTCATTTTGAATTTGTCATTTTTGCATATGTCATTTAAATCTGTCATTTTAAATCTGTCATTCTTAAAGCAACCATCTTACCAGATTTGAATTTTAGCGCTAACTCTGGGATTGGATCCTTTCACTAAGCTGAAACGTTTCCACCACTACCTTTTCTAGAAGAAATAATAAAGCCATATAGGAATTAAAAAAAAATTATGTTTATTAATATAGTGTTAAGGCTACATTTAATTTATAATAAAAAATGTTGATAGAATGCTGGGGCTTGAGGACTTCAGGACTGACCTCTGTTTTCTATTTGTGGTTCCAGGGGCTGTAACAACAACGACAACAATAGAACATTAAAAAGGGGTTTATTGTATAAACTTGATGTTTATTCGTACCTTATTTAATTCCACAAACAGGCAGTCATCATAACAGTTTGTTTTCCCCAAGTACATCAAACCTAGAGAAATCGTTTTAGCTTCAATCTGTTGGTTAAGCTCTGTAACCCTTTGATCTGTTAACTTATCGCTGATTCGCTTTGGTAGAAATGTAACATGCTTTTCAGCAACAATAATCACACTTTGACGCTTATTACGGCAAACGACTCTTTTGAATTGTAGTATCTCTGCAATTTCTTTTATTTTGTAATCACATAACTTCTTGATTGGCTTCTGGCTAACGGGAGATTTGTTCAATTGTTGTATTAGCAAATCCATTTTTTTTCTATGTAAAAAAATAAACAAAAACTTAACACTCACAAGAATAATAAATGATTATTTTAACATACCTAGTTCAAGCAAACAATAACAATATTACTATCACCGTAACCGATGTCAAGAACAAACTAAAACGGCAGGAGGGTTTGACTAAGCTTTTATAAACTTCGAACCTGCGCGAATGAAAACAATTTTTTATATAAAATCTTAATTTATTACCCTTCGGAACAAAAAAATGGGTATTGTTAAAAAAAAGGGATCGACACCTGCACTGTCAAAGTAACACGAGTAGATAAAAATCTAAATTTATTACCGTCGGAGCAAAAGGATATCATTAAAAAGGTAGACACCTGCACTGTCAAGTAACACGAGTAGATAAAATCTTAATTTATTACCCTTCGGAACAAAAAGGGTATTGTTAAAAAAGGGATCGACACCTGCACTGTCAAGTAACACGATTAGATAAAAATTTAAATTTATTACCCTCGGTGTCGTTTTTATAATTTACTACAACTTTAAAAATTTTAAATTCAACTTTTAGATGTAACTATTGATAACCATTTAATTTATTACACACACACACAGACCCTGAGCAAAGAAACTCGTTAACGAACAAAAGAACACCTGCGCTGTCAATGTAGGTAGCACTTATCTATGTGACCGATCTTCTAAATAAAGGTTGACTGTGTTAGAGCATTAAAAGTATTTTGTCATACTTTAGACATTTAATTAAAAATATACCTATTTAAAGAAATGGTTTTTTCGATTTATCATAATCACATTTAACAGAAAAGTTTCAATGGATTATAATATTGATATACTGTAATAGCAAAATAATCAAACATTTCATCACTCTTTGTATTATTAAGTACCTGTAAATCTCGCACGTTGACTGGTCTGATTTCTAAAGCTATTTCCAGGTAAAAAGCCCTTTCTGTCTCTTAGAGCATTTAAAAGAACACACTATAAATTTTTATAGAATTTTCTTTAAATAAAAAAGGCACACAATTAAATCAAACCTCAACTGTTTGCCACGTTCATTTATGAGTTGAAAGTTATAAACACATCCTTAAAAGGGAATCATCGAATTTTGACAACAATCTGTCTATAGCCTAATAAAAATAATATAATATTACCATTGCATTCTCTGTTCGCACAATACGTTGAAATTTATCACATACCTAAACACAAATAGAACCGGGCAAGACACTAAAGTACAAAAGGCGATATCGAATGTAACCTTTATTTAATACAGACAGGGTCATAACTTATTCGTCACACCTGCGTTCAATAAAAAACGGTATGACAGTTGAATGAATTATATCCCCAGAGGGTTAGAGTGGTACACCGTTTTTATTCTAATAGATAAAATCTAGAAGGTATGTCAACTCTGGTGCAGAAAATAACATTTCAAACTGATTTATGACCCGCACGTGTTCACCGGAGAGAACGCTTTGTTCCTTTGTTAAGCGGGCAAATTGACTCGAGTTTTATTTTTAGCTTATTGCATAATATTGCGCAACAATTCGAACCTATAAAGCCAACCACGGAAGTAGACAATCACTTGTTTGGGGTTACTCGAGACATCAATACATGTATGTTTTTTATGCGTACTGTTAATTATTACGTTTGTGTTTGAAGTGATTTGTGCCATTCTTGATTGTTATTACCAATTGTTGCTACAGAGTCTATGTGAAATCTACAGCTTTAATTGAACAAAAAGGTAGGATTTATTATTATTATTGTTTTTTATAATAATCGGCAATCTCGTCCTCGCATGATTTTTCACGACACTGTAACATAATCGGTTTAAAATAATTATTTAAGTTACATTTGAACAATATATAAGGTATTTTGTTTATAATAATAATGGTAAATTTGAAATTTCAGCAGGAATAGTTTTATATTTTTAATTTCCCTAGTTTGATTATCGATTAAAGTAGTAATTGTTTTATGCGAAGTGTGATCGTTATTAGTTGTTTATCTAGGGGTTGTAACATAGTTATTTAAATCATAATTTGAGGTTATGCTTTTTAGATTGGCTAAAAGACTTTATTAATTTGCATTAAAATTGATCTTTATAATTAATTTATAATATTTAATAGTTTGCAGCGTATTTAAACATTAATAATAATTAGTCAATGTTTATTTAAATTAACAGCATATAATCTTTGTTGTTTTTAGCCGTTCCTTATTTATTTTTTATAATAATAATCTATCAAAGGGATTTAGTAACAATTTTAAACTCTATATTTGTTTAAATTAGATTGTTGTTAAAAAAGTGTAATATCGATTAAAAGGTTTTATTAATTTGCATTGAAACTGATCTTTCTTTAACTTTGTCAAAGCAAATAATTTATAATATTTAATAGCTTGCATTGCATTCAGAGGTTATTGTTTATTTTGCGTCAATTTTTTTACCACCACGTAGCATCTAAGCTTTTTATTTTTAATTAGGGGTTAAGAGAAGCAGTTCGTGAATGGTAAAAGATTTATCTGTCCATTTGTCGCTATATGATTTCTTACCTGTTGCTGTTATATTTCAAACAATTTTAGCTTATTTTGTTGTTTATAATAATAATCTGTCAAAGGGATTTAGTAACAATTTTAAACTCTATATTTGTTTAAATTAGCTTGCTATTAAAAGTTTAAGAATGGCTAAAAGACTTTATTAATTTGCATTAAAATTGATCTTTATAATTAATTTATAATATTTAATAGCTTGCAGTGCATTTAAACTTTAATAATAATTAGTCAATGTTTATTTAAATTAACAGCATACGATCTTTGTTGTTTTAGCCGTTGTTAAGTGTGCAAGTGCGATATTTTTACTATTGTTGTTGTTGTTACTCCTGTACAAAATGTCTTCTCTCTACGAAATTATCGATGAGAACGTGTCCACCATCAAGAAATTCGGCACCCTGAAACACCGTCTGGTGTTTAAAGTAGCCGTTGCGTCAGACGGTGTAGACCATTTGGAACATTTTAAATCGGCCATCAACCAAATTTTGCGGGATGTGTTTAGGCGCTCTGATGAAATCACCTTCAACGATGTCTGGGGCATTTTAGAATCGATTTTACAGAGCGATCCTGAAGCCCTGAGTTCGGACACCTTCAGACTAATAGCTACTATTGTAACACCACCTGCAGGACAAGGTCGCTGTCGTAACGGTACGTACAGCACCTTTGCCGAAGAGTGTAGCCGTCGCAGAGGGATTGTCACGATTAACAACACCAGTGATAATCTATGCCTACCCAGGGCTTTGGTCGTAGGCAGGGCTCGCGCAGATAACAGTGCTGATTACGTGAAGACACGCCGAAATCAAAGCTTGCAAAAGATAAAGGCCGACGAAATGATGCGGGATGCCGGAGTAGCTTTCATTCCACCGGAGGGAGCCGGGGTCAATGAATTAAGGTTGTTTCAGCAGTTCCTGGCCCCCAACTACAAGATAGTTGTGTATAGCTACGGCTCGAAAGGGCGTTCACTTATCTTTGAGGGGGTCGTTGATAATGATGCCGCAACAAAGAACATCAATCTGTTGTATCACGAGCATCATTATAACGTCATAACATCATTGACCTCAGCCTTTGTCTGCCGTTATTTCTGTGAGCACTGTCATGTACCCTATGATCATAAAAATCATCACCGGTGTGAAAAGTCCTGCGTAGGCTGTGGTAGCTCTCCGCCCTGCGAAAGAACAGCGCTGCTGATTAGGTGTCCGGACTGCAGGCGAGACTTTAGAAGTCAAGCCTGCTTTAACAACCATCAGGAGGGTAACATGTGCCTGGAAGTTAAAAAATGCGAGGGATGTTTCAAAACCATCAACATCAAGACCCGGAAGCAGGCTCACGCGTGCGGGGAGATCTATTGTAAGATCTGTCAGAGCCATAAGCCTGAAAACCATTTCTGTCATATACAGCCGGCCGGGCCTAGGAACACAAAGCAAGACACCTTGTTTGTGTTCTTCGACCTGGAGACCCGGCAAGAGAAAGAAATTGCTCCCGGCGTCAACCTCCACGAACCGAATCTATGCGTTTTCCAGCAAGTCTGTTCTGAATGTTACAACAACGACTCATCATCAACTGCTACCAGTTGTGTAAGATGTGGTTTGCGAGAACAGATCTTGCGAGGAAAATGTATAGATGGTTTTCTCGCGCACCTGTTGGAGATGCGTAAAAAATTCAAAAAAGTTGTAGCAGTTGCCCATAACGGGCAAGCTTTCGATACGCAATTCATTCTAAATTATCTGATAACCAACAACACCTCTTTGAAACCGGACCTCATTATGCGTGGTTCAAAAATTCTGCTGCTGCAACTAGATAATTTAAAATTTATCGACTCGCTCAACTTTTTCCCCATGGCTCAGGCTGACTTGCCTAAAGCGTTCGATCTACCGGCTCCCAAAGGATACTTCCCGCACCTTTTTAACACCGAGGCCAACGCCCATTACGTGGGTCCTCTTCCGGACATCAAATTTTACAGCCCCGACACCATGAATCTCCAGGCTCGTAAAGCGTTCCTAAAGTGGTACGAGGCGAACAGGGACACGGAGTTCGACATGCAAGGTGACCTGGTCGAATATTGTCGAACAGACGTCGATATTTTGAAGAGAGCCTGTATCCACTTTAGGAATCTCTTTATTGAGGAATGCGACGTTGACCCGTTCACGGAAGCCATCACCATCGCCTCTGCCTGTAATCTCATGTTCCGGAGGAAATTCCTCAAAGAAAGCACCATTGGACTGATACCAGAGGGTGGTTATAGACGCGCAGATAACCAGTCTAAGGTAGCTCTCCAATGGCTGTTGCTGGAAGAACATCAAAGAGGTGTTGAGATTCAACACGTCGGCAGGCAGAGAGAAGCTATCGTGGGCGGGTTAAAGGTTGACGGGCTGTATGGTAATACCATATTTCAATTTCACGGGTGTTACTTCCATGGATGTCCCACCTGCTTCACTACCCGTCGCAACGAGCCTCTACACGACGATCCTAGCGACACCATGGATATGAGGCTCGAGAAGACCCGAGCCACAACAGAGAAGTTAAAGTCGCTAGGATACGAGGTTGTTGAACAGTGGGAATTTCGCTTCCGAAGGCAGTTAACACCCGAATTCAGACAGCAGGTTGAGAAACATCCCTAGTTAGTAAACACGCCCTTAAACCCGAGAGAGGCATTTTACGGCGGCCGTACAGGGGCAGCAAAATTAAAGAGAGTTGCAAAAGACGGGGAAAAGATCCGGTATGTAGATGTATGCTCCCTTTATCCTTGGGTATGCAAGTACGCCAAATTCCTAGTTGGCCATCCAGAAGTTTACGTAGGCAAGGCGGCTTGTGAAAATCTAATCAGGGATAAAGGGGGCCTGGAAAACATCAACGGCGTGGTAAAATGTGCAATGTTACCGCCACAAGATCTATACCATCCGGTCTTACCCGTCAAGATGCACCAAAAGCTGCTGTTCCCTCTATGTCGCACTTGCGCCGAAGAATTGAACCAGGCCGAATGTCAGCACGGCGTAGAGGACCGAGTCATCAACGGAACCTGGGTCTTGGACGAACTGGTAATGGCCATACGAAAGGGTTACATCGTGCAGGACATACAAGAGATCTGGTCGTACGATGTAACCCAGTACAACAAAGCGTCCAAGACCGGGGGACTGTTTTCGGGCTTTATAGACAAGTTCCTGAAGATGAAGCAGGAAGCCAGCGGTTGGCCATCTTCAATAACTGCCAACAGCGAGGATGGTATCGATGGAGCCCGGAAACAGTACGTTGATGACTACTTCGAGAACGAGGGAGTCTCCTTGGACTCGTTGAAGATCGTCAAGAACCCTGGTTTGAGATCGTTGGCCAAACTGATGCTGAATTCCTTCTGGGGTAAGTTATAATAACCTTATGTAGTTTTCTTTACTTAATATTTTTTTTTGTATTCTAGGGAAATTTGGTCAGCGCGAGAACCAGGCGAAAACAGCCATAATCAGCGAGTCCAAGGAGTTTTTCGACCTGTTGTCCAGCCCAGGCGTAGAAGTTAATCATGTGCAGGAAATAAATGACGAGGTGATTGCGGTTAACTGGCAGCATAAAGAGGAAGCAGCAGATCCTCTGTCGTCAGTTAACGTGGTCATCGCGGCATTTGTCACTGCACAGGCCCGTCTTAAGCTGTATTCCTATTTGGATCAGCTAGGAGAGAGAGTATTATACTATGACACAGGTAAGTCATTGTACTATCAAACATCAACACCGTTTATATTAGAGTTAATTTTTTTTTCGTTGTTTCAGATTCCGTAATATACGTTTCGAAGCCGGGCGACTTCGAGCTACCAACAGGAAGCTTCCTGGGCGACCTCACAGACGAGCTCGAAGAGTACGGTCCCGGATCGTATATTATAGAGTTTGTGTCAGGCGGGCCGAAGAACTACGCCTACAAAGTTTATTCACCGACCACGGGACAGATACACGTGGTCGTCAAGGTCAAGGGCATCACCCTAAACCACGCCGCGACTCAAAAAATAAACTTTGAGTCCATGCTTAGACTGCTGGAAGGTATGGACGAAAAGATTATTGTAGAGTCCAACAACATCCGGCGTACGGCTGACCATCAGCTTGTAACGCGAGCGGAATCAAAAGTCTATAAGATAACGTTCGCGAAGAGACGACGTGTAGAAGATTTTGATTCCGTTCCGTTCGGCTATAGCAAGCGACCACGTGTATAAACATTAAACCACCTTGTATATATGTATGTGTGTGTATAGTAGTATAGTTGTATTTTTAAGTTTTGTAAATTTTTGTATAGGTAGTATCATATCTAACTTTTAAGTAGCAAAATATTTGTATAGTAATAAGTACATGTACAGTTCAACCGTAGTAGCAGTAGTCGGGGGTTATGTTAATCACAAGAGATCGACCTTCGGCTTGATGTAATTATTATTATAAGTGATGATAATGATGATGTCTAGGTTTATACTATGTGTATACTATATTCGAAATTATTTAAGAATGTAATAATTAGGTAATTAGTTGCTGTATAGTGTAGTTATAATAATAAGTGAAGCTGACAAGAGTTATACTTTATGTACAGTAATTATTAAAAAAGATGGTGAAACTTGAGGGAGTGATTGAATGTAAATCACAAGAGGATATTCTGGGGAACATACTCATGAAATAGATCTGATAAACGCGATTTTGTTCTTTTCAATTATGTAGTAGTAGTAGTAGATCAAGACATTGTTGAAAAGAATATTTGGCATAACAAAGCGTACAAAGCATTCAATAGGACGTTTCATGAAAAATAAAGATTATTGTAGAGTCCAACAACATCCGTCGTACGGCTGACCATCAGCTTGTAACGCGAGCGGAATCAAAAGTCTATAAGATAACGTTCGCGAAGAGACGGCGTTTAGAAGATTTTGATTCCGTTCCGTTCGGCTATAGCAAGCGACCACGTGTATAAATATTTAAACCCTCTTGTATATATGTATGTGTGTGTATAGTAGTATAGTTGTATTTTTAAGTTTTGTAAATTTTTGTATAGGTAGTATCATATCTAACTTTTAAGTAGCAAAATATTTGTATAGTAATAAGTACATGTACAGTTCAACCGTAGTAGCAGTAGTCGGGGTTATATTAATAACAAGAGATCGACCTTCGGCTTGATGTAATTATTATTATAAGTGTGATAATGATGATGTCTAGGTTTATACTATGTGTATACTATATTCGAAATTATTTAAGAATGTAATAATTAGGTAATTAGTTGCTGTATAGTGTAGTTATAATAATAAGTGAAGTTGACAAGAGTTATACTTTATGTACAGTAATTATTAAAAAAGATGGTGAAACTTGAGGGAGTGATTGAATGTAAATCACAAGAGGATATTCTGGGGAACATACTCATGAAATAGATCTGATAAACGCGATTTTGTTCTTTTCAATTATGTAGTAGTAGTAGTAGATCAAGACATTGTTGAAAAGAATATTTGGCATAACAAAGCGTACAAAGCATTCAATAGGACGTTTCATGAAAAAATGAGTATGTCTTCATGGTTATCCGAGCAGATTTCAACCTAATAATAATTGTTTAGTTATTTTGATTATTGTCTAGTTGTTTAATAATTTTAAGAAACATTGTCGTCGTAGAATAAAAGATGTTCTATCATGGTTATCCGAGAACAGATAGTTGTTTAGTTATTTAATTATTGTTGTTTTGTTGATGTTCAATAAAAATTTTGAGAAATATTGTCATAGAATAAAAAGATTAATGTTTTATATGTGTGTATTATTACTATTCTCACCCGTCTGTACCAAGGTATGAAAAAGGTGATAGCTATAATTGAGAGAGAGAGAATGAGGTAATTACCTACGAACACCTGCCTGTGATGATGATGACGTGTCAGCGACAGGATGAAACTTGTCTGCCAGCGATGCCTGCCTGTTTACCGTATGCGTGTTACTGAGCATGCGCTGGATCTAGGTAAGTATAGGTGACTATATAAAGCCGACCATTGTTAGCGTGTAGCAGTAGACAGTACGTGTGCAACAGCAGCAGCAGCAGCAGCAGCAGCAGCAGCAACAGCAACAGCAATTACGATGATGGCTAGCAGTCCTAATTATTGTTATGATAACTGTGAGAGCGAACCTCTGGAAATAGGTAAGTTATTGTTGTTTATAAAACTTCAAGTTTGTATGCCAATTTGTGTCTATTTTGTTACTTCTTTAGATGAAGAAGGTTCGGATGTTGCAGATCATGCATCATCATCATCAACAGCAAGTACCTACAACGACGACGGTCAAGCGTGGAACAACGAAGTCGAAGAAACAGGTAAGATGTTTAAGACTTTTGTGTGTGTGTTTATGCTTATATTAATCGATTATTGTATTATTATTGTTTAGCGTTCCTGTCGCAGCAGCAGCCTCTATACTACGCTGATGACGCTGTAGCAGCATCAGCAAACTTTACCATCATAGATACACCGGTAGCAGCAGCAGTAGCTAAACGTGAAGTACGTGTTCAACTGCTCGGGGCTGTCCAGTATCCGTTGTATGTTACGAGACCTCCAGGGGAAAAAGAAAACTACGATCATATACACAACATCCAAGTAGGACTTATTCCGCCCGATGACGACGACGACGCCCAGGGAGAATTTGCCGTGGTAGTGAAGCTTGAGTGCTTGAATAACGTATGTGAGTATGGTGAATTGGTGTTGTCGGAGCGGGACTGGTTCGAGCTGTATGATATACGAGTCGAGGCAATGTTTAAAAATTTCTTTTATGGTTGCTGCTGTTGCAACAAGGACAACAGTGTACTACATCGCGATAAACATTTGAAATTCCATCTATGTGAGAATTTATACATCGAGATTATTCACAACGAGTTTTTCGGCAACAGGGTGGCCATACATGATAAACAGCGGACTATAACCTTAAAAGATTACGAGTTTCAGTCTATAATGCATTTAGCACCGCTGATCAATCATCATGCTCGAACGTTACGCCACCTGGACTTTTCGCGTTTCTACCACGCAAACATAGAGAACGTAGCAGAAGGTCAACTGAGACGCAACCCTGAAGATGGCTATAAAACGCTTCCGCCGACAGACTCCATTTTATTCACGACCGAGCTGTTATGCGGATACTACTCAGCTACCAGTTTAATAGACAACACAGCAGCAGCAATTGGTGGTGGCTTGAACTCGTTCATTTTATTAGAAATAATAAAACATTATCAGCAAAAGTTTATCGATGCCGTACGTACACGACTGCAATCATATCAACAGCAGCAGCAGCAGCAGTCGGAGACGTCAACGACAACAACGTTTGCACCGTCGTATTAAGAACACCATGGCGGAAATAAACTATCTTAGAAATAGGCTGCAAAAATATTTGAACAATTTGCAAGTGTTACGCGATGATCTCAACTCATACTGTGTAATGAATAATTTGTCAAACAATATGTTACAATTGTCCATTAAATATCAAAATAAATAATATGTATAAACATTGTTGTTGTTTCATTTACTAGCACAGGGTGAAGGGACTGACTATATAAAAGGTAGATCGTTATCAGCGAGAGAGTACACGAATAAAGCCGAAGATTTCCGACGGCGAACATCCTAAGCTACAAAACCGGTAAGTAGTCATACTATGAGAGAGAGAGAGAGAGAGAGAGAGAGAGAGAGAGAGAGAAAGAGTTTCAACTTAGTGAAGGGATTCAATCCCAGAGTTAGCGCTAAAATTCAAATCTGGTAAGATGGTTGCTTTAAGAATGACAGATTCAAAATGACAGATTTAAATGTCATACGTATAAATGACAGCAGTAAAATTGACAGATGCAAAAATGACATATGCAAAATGACAAATTTAAAATTTCAAATTTAGCGCGCACGCAAGATGCTGTGATATAAAATGGTTGCCTCTCTGTAGTAATAGTAGTAATACAGATTTCTTCTTCATGACACGCCACCTAGTAGTAGTACACAGCCCGTCGATAATACAGATTTCTTCATGACGCCCTCTCTTAGCAATACACACTAATTGTAGCATTACGCCCTCTATTGGTAGCACACAGATTGCCGGTAATACAGATTTCCGTAATGGCTGGGCAGGCGTGGTCAAAATGGCGCACGTCCAATCAGAGAGCAGTAGGCGGGGAAATCCAAGATGGCGGCGACCAATCAGAAGCAAGGGGAGGAGCTACAGGAGTCGGGGTAACCAATCACAGCGAAGGGGGAGGAGCTACAGGAGTGGGGGTAACCAATCACAGGCGAGGGGAGGAGCCTGGAGGGGGAAGGGGAGTGGCCAGAAAAAAAGTGGAGGGGCAGGTCTCAGGAGGAGCAATACCTACTCTTGTTTAACAGCAGGTTATGTGAAATACTATCGACAGCTCGACTAAACTCTGTGTAGATAACATCTACTTGTTGTCCTCTATCAATTTTATCACTTACAAACTGGGTAAAGCAGGAGAGATTTGTTACTGTTGATCTTCCTAAAACAAAACCATGCTGAAGATTTGTTAGTTGCACACCCTGCGGAGATGGCGCTTTACAAATTTCCCCTATTTTCATAGGGTAAATTAAAGTTCTTAAATGAAAACTTTAAGCTCACTTCATACTTAGGAACTCTAGACTAAACTATATCGAGTTTCCGGTATTAATAATAATATTAAAGTATTTGATGTAATGAATAGCGTCTTTGCATATAGTTCATTGCTTATATATCTACACACATTCGTTTTTAATCTTAGGTAGTGAGTATTGTGTGCAAATGAAAAGTTTTTCACAACAGTTGTACATAATAATTTAAGCTATCACTTCCCAAGTAGCGATATTACATGAAAATTACGTAAAATTTACTTGCCTGAAATTACATACCCAGAATTTCAAAAAAAGAACGGCACGTAAAAATTATGTAATTTTTACGTGCCATACAGATGAAATGTCCGTCTTTTTTGCATTCTTTTTACGTGCCAAAGTGATGTACAAAGATGATCAAAAAAGGATGTATTTATTACGTGCCATCGGGCATGCCAATGGCATGGGTTTTTTCGTTTTGCAATTAGTAGCAATACACAGCAAAAATATACCGTATATAAGTCCTTGAAAATCTAAGCATGGATTTCAATAGTTGTTTGATGCTGAATGCAAATTGATTTACCAAACTGTCCAATTCATCGATTTTTTATATATATCGGCTAAAAGTGTTTTTTTTAGCTAATACAAACGAATAGATCACAGTAACAGTATGATGTAAAAATTCAAAGATGATGTGAAAAATCAAGTTTATGCCTTATAAATAAACACAATTCATTAATTTTGATGGACATAATAATATTATAAACCAGACGCTGTTTAATTGCTCAACGCCCGAACGTGCGGCGTTTTATTATGACGATAATTATTTTGACGAAAATACCGATTTGTTTTTAATAAAAATAAAATAAATTCTTCACATGTATTTGTTACAAATCTTTTATAATTTTACTAGTATTTGAAAATAATAAATTTGTAATGCAATGGCAATATGCAGCAACTTAACTACTCTGACATTTCATATTGTAATGTTTTGTAAAATTGCACATATACTAAGAAAAACCAACAATTATAAAATAACATTTAAAACCAACACTAACACTTTTTCATTTTTATTTAATGCTAAAGACAGAACACATGATATCATGAAATCGGGCATTTACCGTTTAAATTGTTCTTTTTGTAGTTCGGTATATATTGGACAAACACTTCGAAATTTTGACATAAGATATAAAGAACACGTACGTCATTACAAAAATAAACATCCTGAAAAATCGAATTACGCCAAACACCTTTTAGAACAAAATCACACAATGACTCCTCAAAATAATATTAAATTCCTACATTTTTGTAATAACAAACGCAAATTAGACATTTTAGAAGCCTTCCCTAGTAGCACACATATATTATATCAATATTTTTTTCAAATATCTAAAATATATCCTTTTCAACATCCGCCTAAATATTTGGCTAATATATCATTTAAAATATTTCTTTAATATTATCTTGATAATAATTATTTAACATTCTAGTTAGAATATCTTATGAATGTTATATTCCCAGTAGCACACATATATTATATAAATATTCATTTTCAAATATTTAAAATATATCGTTTTCAACATCCGTCTAAATATTTAGCTAATATATTATTTAAAATATATCTTCAATATTAGTTATATTATAAGTTTTCACATTCCTTTTAATATATCAGAATAAAATATCAAATGGCATTATAAGAAAATCATGTCAAAATATAAACATTTGAACAAATGATTAAATAATAGTATATTCTGTAACGTGGTTAGAATGGAAATTCGATGTGAGTGGAAGGTTCCGAACACAAGCAAGAGGAACCAAGAGCATCAAATTTCCAATCTAACCAAGTAACGGACCGTGATTTCTCCAAGACCACAGGAAAATTTAAATTTAGCAGTATTTACAATTTGAAAATGTGCACAATAATTTTAAAAAGTATGACATTTAACGTAAACAATGAAATCAAGGCTAACAGTTTTTTTATTGTACTGATACAGAATATTCATTCCATATCTAGTGATGGTATGAAATACATCCAAAATACATAAGTAGAGTAGTGTTTTAGAATATTTATTCTACAACAAGAGTTATTAGAATATTAAGTTGTTATTATAAAAATTTGAGAATTTACAAAATTCCATAGTGGTCATGGAGAAACAAATTTAACTAAGAATACACAAGGATGTATTATCCTAATATTAATGAAATAAGTAGATTTTAATCAAGTCAACATAGTATACGTTCATACGTATCTTACCAAGATTACGTATTTCCGTAAAAGTATATAGTGTATAGAATTTAGAAAATAAACAAGATTAATTTATCTAGAAATAAATAACTAACAATATCTTATAAAACAGTTTCAAATGATTGCAATATAGACACTAGCAGCTATACTCATAGAGAAATTACACGCGTGTAATTTCTCTACTAGTACGGCTGTTGATTAATATAAGAAACATTCAATCAGGTGAACAATAAACATCATGGCCATGATTTTATTCTTAATTATAATATTAAGTAGCATTATGATTATTGTTAAAATAGAATCACTGTAATTAATGACTTTAAATAAAAGATTAAACTAAAATGCAAGTTTTAACTGTTTATTCAAAAAACAAGTATAAAAATATAAATTTCACAAATGGAAACGTTAAAGTATTGAAAATAAGAATGTTGTATTAGCACTTAGTTATATATGCACATTAAATTAAAGTCTTAAAACATTGAAGGGATAAAATCCATTAAAAAAAAGACTAATTATGTATCAAGAGTTTTAAAATGATTTTAATGTGCAATTATTATCATTTATTTTCCGGAAATAATTTAAAATTAACATAAAAATGGTTTCTTATTTAAAATATTACTAAGCACTTGAGCTGTTTCACTGGGCAACATATTTATAATGTCCTTGGATAATTGATTTTTAACAGATAATTCATCCCTATCATAATTTGTCCATTCAGCTTCCTCTCCTTGGCACTCAACAACTAATAATTCATCAAAGTGATCCCGTTTCTTTCCACTCCATTTACATTTTATATTTTCAGTATTTTTAACTGTTTCATAGCCTAACTTTTGTTGTGATAAATTTCTCCAATCCAGTCTTATCAAAAGGTTTGCTCCTTGCTACTTTGTGTTGTTTAGTTAAACACATCCAGATGAATTTATCTAGAAATAAATAACTAACAATGTCATATAAAACAGTTTCGAATTATTGCAACATACGCACCTGATTAATATATAACAAACGATTCTAGAACATGAGTAATTTGTGAACGGGAGTTTATAATGAAGCTCATGCATTTTCTCCAAGTCTAGCTTTGGCAGTGGCAAAAAATAGTCCAATAAATGTTTTAATACTTTCATCTGTAACAGTTGGGTGTCATTTTCTAACAGCAACTGAAATATAATCCAGTCTTATCGAAAATTTTACCCTTTACTACTTTGTGTTGTTTAGTTAAACACATCCAGATGAATTTATCTAGAAATAAATAACCAACAATGTCATATAAAACAGTTTCGAATTATTGCAACATACATACCTGATTAATATATAACAAAAGATTCAAATTTGTGAACGGGAGTTTATAATGCAGCTGCTGCATTTTTGCAGAGTCTAGCTTTGGCAGTTGCCAAAAATAACCCAATAAATTTTTTAATACTTTCATCTGTAGCGGTTGAGTGTCGTTTTCTAACAGCAACTAAAATACTTAGTAAGATTACATAAGAGTACAAAATAAATACAAATGGAAGCGTAGATACCAAGTACAGCATTGTAAATGTTTGACAATTCAGAAAACGGCTTTTTCTTCTTCTTTCCTTGTCCAGAATACGACACTGCTAAGTTCTTATCAAAAATTTTATGCATTGCAAGATATACAGTTTTTTGAGGATCTGCTCCCCCTAACAGGTAAAGTAAATTAACCTAAAAACAAAAAACATTTAGATGTACAGAAGATTGAAGCAATACTTTCCTCTTGCCAATTGTTGCAGTTTCCTTTCATCTTGTGCTATGGAATCATTGAGTAATTTAAGAGCCTCGTCATTTTGAGCAGGCAAGTTAGCCAAATCATCTACAGTATCTTCCGCTTGGTTATTTAAACCATCTGTTCTTTGCAAAAAGCAATGGTTTTCTATGCTTTCAAGTTTAGTTTTAATTTCTCTGATCTCGTAAAGAACTGTCTCTTCAAATTTACTCCTGATTATAGTTTTTGAAGCAGGTGTCTCGCTCCTAGATCTGGATAGATGTGTTTCTGTCACAGCCAAAGAAACACATTCAACGTGATCTGTAATGAAAAGTAAATCAATTATAGTTGTTTCTATAGCTAGAGAAAAATAAAGATTCAGGTTTTACCATTATCAGGGTTTGAAAATGAAGAAACATGATCCTCTTCTCTCTTCTCAATTGAGACAGTTACTTCTTTGTCAGATGCAAATATAATATACTGAGCTGGTTATATCACAAGTTGAACATTCTTTGTAAAAAGTATTTTTTTTTACATTAATACATACCTACTGGAATATGAAATGGTTTTCTTGTGAACAACTTCTCAGCTCTGAAAATATAAACCCCAGATACCAAACATAAATAATAAGTCGTCAAGTAAGGGATGTGTGTAACCAAGTATGGTTATATTTTAATCAAGAACAAGTAGCCTTGGCAAAAATCAAATGTAGGTTATTGTTGATTTCTATATACAAATTTGAACGGAATGACGGTTAATGCGAGCGGGACTATTTACTCTAAGACTGACTTAACTTCAACGTTCAAAAACGTAACTGGCATGGTAAATTAACGCGAATGCCTGTGATGTAGAGATTGCGCAATCATTACTAGTCAGATTTTAATTGTTTAACATATAGGGAGTAAATGTTATTCTTAACAAGGTAAACTGATAATATAATATAGGTATGTGCAATAGATACATAGATCTAAGTGCTACATGCACAATGCGGAAAAACCATTAACACTTATAATATCCAAATATACAGTAATATTTTATATACAATAAGGGTTGTCAAACGTTAGTGTTGTTGTAAACGGTCGCTACACGATACAGGTGCGTGTTCTTCGAACTGAAGAGGAACGTCACCAACCAGGTCGAACGTAGCGTGATCCAACGAGACAACAGCAACCAAGTAACGGTACGTCAGCAAGCTCAGCGTAGTGGTATTTTAACAATCCAAATATACAACAAAGTGTATAAAGTTGAGGTAAAATAAAAGAATTATATAAAATAGAAAGAAAAAAGGTCTGCAACAAATAAAATCAATCACCAGAATGCACCAAGCAAACATTGAATAAATACCTTAGATAAAAGGTGACCTTCTGAAAGAGTTATACCGCTCCCAAATGTGGCTAACGTAGATTATATATCGAATCCTGACAAAGAATTGTGCAATAAATGTGATGATCACCGTTGCCTTGGATACTTTGTAGTATCCAAGGAAACGAATGTAAACGAGGGATCAGAAAATAATTCAGAAACCAAATAGTTCAAGCATTCATTCTCTCATCTTAACAGTAAAAGAATAAAGCATTCATTAACCACAAACAATCCTTCAAACAAACATACAAAGAATATATTACAGTACTTTTATACTAAAAAATTTAATCAAGTTCTTGAAATTTATCGTTACTACGGAAAATGACATATGTACTTTTCCACCTTATTTGGAAACCATTCACTTTCCCCAGAAATTAACTTTTCCGTATTATGTTGCGTTGTCTCACTTGTTCGAAAATCCTGTTAACCTTACACTAATCATTTATATAAAAAATGAATTCAGTTATAAAGTCCTACTTAAAGATACCATTGATATGAACACATGGATTGTAGGTAGTAATATATGCTTTCAATCATACAAATATAACTTTATAAATTTATATCACTCTCCAAACTCTAGTGATGCTCAATTTCTAATGAAACTTGAAAATTTGTTTGATGTATATGCTAGTAGATCAGAGACCTTACTAATTATCGGAGACTTTAATATTGACCTATTAAAGGATTCATATTATGAAAATAGGCTGAGAACTTTAATTAAAAATAATGGACTACATCATATTATCGACCAACCTACAAGAATCACTAAGGATAGTGCTACACTCATAGATCTTCTTGTATCTAATGAAAAATCTATTGATGCCCAGGTACACCATGTTCCAAAAATAACCGATCACTCAATAATAACTATAAATGCAAAAGTGAAAGAAAAATATGAAGAATATACAATACAACACAGAGACATGAGCAACTTCAATGAAATGCAATTTCAATTAGATCTAATGGATCAACCATGGAATCCGGACTGTACAAACACCAATCAACTAGCAGAAACATTAGTTAAAACCATAATGAACACACTAAACAGGCATGCTCCAACTGTTAAAAAAACCATTAAATGTCAATGGAGTTGTAAGCGTTGGTGGACCCCAGAAATAGCCTTGGAAATTGAAGAAAGGGACAGATTATATAAAAGAGCAATCTTTACACAAGAAGAAAGTGATATGAATAGGTATAGACAACAAAGAAATGGAATTGTTAGTTTGATCAGGAACCACAAGACAAATTATTATCAAGAAAACTAGATGATATGAAAAATAACTCAACAACAATGTGTAAAACAGTTAAATAATTAATTAAAGGAGGCCATAACAGACAAAAAAAGGAAGGTATTATTTTTGACAATGAGTTAGAAAAAAAGGAAATTCAAATTGCAGAAAAATTCAATATTTACTTTATTAACAGCATACAACAAATTATTACATTAACACATTTAACCCAAATTGAAACTGATTTAAGCCACATTAATGTACATCAATGCAAGTTCGAGAAATCTTTACCAATAGAGTTTTTGGAGTTAAAAAAATTATAAACAATTTACCTAATAAGAATAGTAGTGTCGATGGTATTACAGTAAAGATTCTTAAATTAGCTTTCAATGTAATAGGACAGAGATTTTTGCATCTAATTCAAATGAGTCTAGAAAGGGGATCCTTCCCAGAAACCTTGAAGACATTCCATATTATCCGCTTAGAGAAGATAACCAACACTAACAAATGTGAAGAATACAGACCGATGAACATGGTGCCAACTTATGAAAAATTATTAGAGACCGTCGTAAATATCCAGTTTCGTGACTACATTGAAGTGAACAAACTGTTAACACCTTTTCAATCAGAGTTTCGTAAAAATAATTCATGTGAAAGTGCAATACAATCAGTTCTTTTGAAATAGAAAAATGCTATTTACAAGAAGAAGGTGATAGGTGTAGTTTTTCTAGACTTTAGACGTGCTTTTGAGACTATTAATAGAGATCTACTATTATTGAAATTAAAAAGATATGGGTTCGGCCCAATAGTTATAAAATGGTTTAGTGAATATCTCAAAAACAGATTTCAGAAAACTAGATACTTTAATAGTACATCTTCAGCTAAAAAAACTACCTTTGGCGTTCCACAAGGAACTGTATTAGGCCCTGATTTATTTGTACTATGCATAAATGATATTGTTAATGTGATTAAAAAATGTAACATTATTATTTGCAGATGACACTTTAATATATTTTATAGGAGATGATGAAAAAGTAATAAATATCATCAATGATGAATTAGTAAATGTATATAACTGGTTAGGTAAAAATAGTCTTTCTTTAAATGTAAATAAAACAAAATTCATGATAATAAAAAATAAGTTCAACGAAATTGATACATCTAGTCATGTGGGAATACAAATTAATAGTCAAAAAATAGAACAAGTTTATGAGTGGAAGTACTTAGGCGTAACAATAGATTGTCACTTAACATTTTCTAGTCATTAAAACTATGTTATCAGTAAAGTTGCAAAAAAAGTAAATTTCATGGGTAGAATAAGCCAAAATCTTAGCAAGTGGTCTAAATTATTACTATATAAAACAATAATACTTCCCCATTTTAATTATTGTGCTAGTATACTTTACCTCCTAAATAATACTGAAATTAACAATCTTCGAAAAAAACAAAATTGAGCATTAAGAATAATATTAAAATGTAGTAGGTATACTAGCATAAGGAGAATGTTGCAACTTACATATTCGTTAAGTGTTAAGCAAAATATATTTTATAATACGATGACATTAATATTTAAAATAAAAAACCGAATATATCCAGAGCACATTTTAAATGAATTACTATTTGTAGAAGATGTTCATGATCATAATACTAGAAGTAGAAATAATTTTTATGTTCATACAGTAACAACAAATATAGGACAAAATAATCTGTTTCATAAAGGTTTAGTTGAATATAATTCACTTCCAGCTAATGTAAAAAACTGTACATCTTTAACATTATTTAAAAAACAGTGTAAAAAATATGTAATAAATTACATTAATATTTAAGAAATTATAATGTATTATATGGAATTTATCTAGTTATATGCTATAAATAAAGTATATTATTATTATTAACAAATATTAAAACCTTCAATTTTTCAAAGCCAGAGAGTTATTTACAAATTTGAAAAGAACTCGCATACGAGCTGATGTAATTCTTACGTCACTTTTCTCCATCAAATATTAAATGCGAGCTATTATAACCAAACGTTTATAAAACAAAGCTTAACATATGCGTCATGGCAATGTTGCCAGATTCAGGGCTTAGGAAGACTGTAGAACATAGCGGGTTTGATAGCGTCTTGTATAAAAATATACGATATACACTTGAGAAAGGCGCGACGCCCCCTATAGTTCATTGTGATGAACTACGATTGTATAAAACTTTTTACAGACCCTACTTTTCCAAACCCAAATTGTATATTTTTTTATTGCAGTTTTAAGTAAACATTATCCTGTAGACCTCGAAAATGTACCTGCCACAAATGCAGCTAGTAAATTCCAGGTCCTGAAATGACAGTTTTCCTTGTGCCCCGTGCATACTGAACTCCACCTAGACTTCATCCGTTACTAACTTCTTGAGACATTTCCTAGTGGCATCACCACATGTAGAGCCTCCAACAAATAATAACGCTTGAGTCTGCAATGTAAGCATATGGTATAACAAACCAAAAAGGTCATCAATAACTCGATTGAATAAATCAGTTAATTCCTTGCATTCTACCTAGTAATAATTGCTACTACCCATTACCTGGCGAACCAGGCCCAAGAAGCTATGAATCTTGTGCTGGAGGGAGGGGCGATTATTACTATTACGCAGGCCCATCACGTGGCGGTTTGGTATATTATTAATTAAAAAGTAAACTAAGCGGACAATATCCAAGAAAATAAATATTACAAATAAATAAGATTTGGAAAAAATGTTCTGAAATTACTTTAAACTAAATACTAACGAAATGTTACGATATGAAAGATTCGCTAAACTGATGTTTCAACGTATTCTACAGATTTACTTACACTTCATTTCCAGTATTTGACAATCATAGTAACATCAATCAGGTGGCGCGCATTCACCTCTTTCTATTGCCCAAAAACATTTTTGGTATTTTTAAATTTAGGGGTAGTTTACTGTTGCAGCGATTTCAGTTTTTTGAACTTACCTCGCATACCAAAATCGCAGAAAAACATTTTTTAACGTTTTCTACTGTTTTAGAAGAAGCAGAGACTTTTGTCAAGAATAAACTTTTTCAGAAATCGAAAATAAAAATGTTTTCTATACTATGTTGCATTCTTTTTGCAGGTGACTGTATAAAAGCTTTTATATAATATAAAAAAAATTCCATTAGGAAAGGAGGCATTCATTTACTTAACAAAATTATTTATTAATTATTACATTTAAAATAATTTTTGACAGGTTCTCTTATTTATTCCTCTAGGTCCTAGGAGTGTTATATAGTAGTATATGGTTATAGCAGGCCAGGCCACCCAGTACAGAATTGGTATTTAAACAGATTTCCTTATTCTAGTTTATTTAACAAATTACGATATCACAGGTTTTTCACTAATCATTCTTCTAAGCGGCAAGTACTAATTTTAGATTATTTATTAATTACTAGCAAGTATTGTTAGTGAATATTTACATAAATACAAGTTGTGCCTTTGACGAAGGTAATAGTAGCAATGAGACAATCACACGTTATCCTAACAAAAATTTCATAAAGGGGTTTGTTACTTTCAATAATGTCAAGAACAATGCACATTATGCGGAATAAGCAATTAAAATATCACCATGAATTTATTATAGACATTCAAACAAATAAGCGTAATAGCCGTAATGTAAACTTTAATAAAACCCTGATATTGACATAATAGTATATTTTGTTGGCATCAAATTACTCATTGGATGTTTTGTCTTTGTGCACAGCTTTTGTACCGTATACCTATTCTTGAAAGCAGATTCCAATAAGTCAGCAAGTACCTGTAATCGAGGACACGTGAATAATAAAGAGTTTATCTAACAAAAACAGTATTTGGAGAAAATTAAGGTTGAACTTTATCGATACACAGTTTTATACGCATATGAAGGCTCTATTTATTTATTTAATTAAAGGTAATCTATAAAATAGTATAAAAATAATTGAAGCAGTATAAACCGTAGTAATAAGTAATAATATACCGTTTTAACAATGTGTAAAAAAGGCACGTCTATTAGAATGCACATATTGTTTATCTTTGTATTGGGTCATGTGAATAAAATGTAGCAAAAGCTTTTACTACTATTAATAAAATTTTAATTTAAATTAAAAAATAACTATGAATTCTACTATTTTGTAATAACAGCAGATCGCATTTCAACCTTGTTCCAGACTTTAAATAAACCCAAGTAATAAATAAAAAGAGCAATTGAAATATCTTTATTCTTTATTATGCATATACCTATTGTAATGTGATATTGGGTGCACAAATAAACTTTGTAAACTATAAAAAATGTATTAACTGCACAATCTCTATAAAAATAGATATAAATCATAAAATGCTTTTAATAAGAATTGAAACACTTGTGTTTTTCTGCACAAAAGTACGACAACAAAAAGGCCCCGCGTTGAAGCCAGTGAAACACTACTTTTTTCTATACAAGAACACAACCATAAAAATGCCCCGCGATTGGGCGCCAGTGAAACACTAGTTTTTCTGTCAGACTAAATGACAATAAATTAACTATAAAATTATATAAAATAATTCATACTTACTGTAACTGAAAACTCAAAATATCTGCCACAGCTTGAGATTTAAACTCTCTCTTACAAATTAATTATTCAAGTCGTAGGTATTGGTTCCACAGCTGTATAAATTGTGAAAAGGAATAGATAAAGGTCTCAAAACACACATGAAAACTCACAAAAGGGCGCCATCTGGTTATGAAGCTTAAGTTATTAATTATAAATAACCAATCAAAGATGTAAATTGAATAAGCATTAAAAATGATTAAATTCATTAACCAGAAAATGAATAAAATATTTAGTTGAATCAAAAATTTTGTTAATTTAAAATTTTGAAGTAAAATGAAGCAGAGCATTCATAACTAATATGGTTCCGTTTTCTAGATCCTTAGTTTTGAATTAATAACATTTATTCAATAAGGAGAAAAAATGTTTAAGACATAACAGTACATATAATTAGGAAATAAAACACACCTCTATATTTATTATAAGTCTAATCTATAGTCGTTAGATCATAATTATACCAGAATAAATCAATAAAAATTCATTTAAGACCTTTCATTAAATAACAAGAATAACCAAAAGTTTATGGGATCGACCACAAAAATTATTCAAAAACATTAATTCAGATTTTTAAATTTGTATTGACTTGACTTTGTTGACAAAATCTATAAACAAATATCTAAATGAGGTTAAGCCAATTAGATTAATTCGACTATTATCAGATTGAATGATTTTAAAATACATTAAAATTTAAAGATTTCTGAATAAATTAGAGAGCTCTCTTCCTAAAGACAAATTGCAACATTCATTAACTAAAAGATTCTTAACTAACTGCATTATAAAATAGTCCTTAAAAATACGGTACCTTTAATTATATCCACCAAACTCATGGAATACGAACAGATCAATCCAGTAGAAATTGGAAGTTGGCCTCTATTTCGGAAAATTGTTGTTAAATTCGGCGATGTCTTGAAGTGTTGAATTTCAGTACCAGAAATACGATTCATTTTAATTATTGTCATCAGCCCATATGGTTTCATAAACTAATTGGGTCGAGCACGCAAAAAAACAAGATTTTAAATTGTTCATACGTAATAACGTATTTACTTTCCTTTAGAAAATAACGATAATGTTTCGGAAAGTTAAATTGTTTTTAACCACTTGTAGCACTAAATGCGTTTAAATTCTTTAAGCGGAATTTTAATTTACAAAAGCACAGGAGTCGATCATTAAATTCGAGATTGCTTTAAATGATTTTTATTTCATTAACAAACTGCACTTCTCTTAAGAACAGGCGAAACACAGTAATTGTGATTACAGGTTCTTCACCAAAGAACAAACCCGCTATTGTTTATCCACAAAAATTATAAGTTTTTCTAACACCACTTAACGGAACGTAATCTTTTCAAAAAGGATTTGCACTTTATACCGAAAGAACATTAAAACTGTAACCACTAGATGTAGAATATCTTTCAATTCTAAAGGATTAATAAACTGTAATCCGGTAATATTGATTCAAAATCGATCAATCAATATTGATCGGAACTCAAACTATGAAGCAGCACAAGTTCAATGGTCAATCTCGCATATCGACCGTTCGCTGTCGGTGTTTTATCGTAAGAGTGTCGCGCCAACCCCAACGAGAGCTTTTTATTAACTTCGTTCCCGTAACTACGCGTGAATACATCTGTTTTTATGCGGCAAGGACGCTTTTTACTTGGCCTTCTATAGGATTCTAGACTCAAATACAAAAAAGTAGAACCGCTGGAATTGGCGCGCCAAACTTATGCGGTGGTACAGCGTCTGGTGTGTAGACAAGATTCCTACGCCGTAAACTGACTTAAATTTAAAACGCAGAACACTAACAAAGGGAATTATATTTTCAACTTCTATATTTTTTTCAAGGTCTCTCTCAAAGTACTTGATATTATACCAAAATGCAATTTAGCAAGATACGAAAAGGACAACATCTTTATCACGCTACATTAATTAATTACCTCAAATATGAAACAATCTTTCTTAAAATGCTTGTTCAAATAAAACGCAGCCCTACAGGACCGAACTTAAGATTTTTAATGAGAATAAATACAAAATTCTGCATACTAAATGCCAGTGGAAAATGTACCCGTTACAGAATTAGCAAAATATACTGCTTGTTGCCTTAAAACGTGATGTCCTGATGTCCCAGCTGTAGCTACAAATAAAAAACATCTGATTTCTTAAGGGATGCATTATTTATAGAGCAATATCCCGTCTTTTTAATAAATATCAGGTTAAATTGTCATCATAATGAAAATCAATTTTAACTAACAATTAATTGATTGTGAATTATCGGAAGAAGTAACAATTAATTAATTGTATTCATGCAAAATAAAAAAAATCACAAGTAATTAATCTATTGATTTAATTGTCATTAACAATTAAAATTTTAATTGACCATTGTTAATTTCCACTAAGATTTAATTGTACCAAACACTGTCTTAAAGATGCTGGTAAAACTCTCAGAAAATATTCTTTGAACAAACGGTTGTTAATCTTATTCAAAGACAACATTGTTGATCAAAGTTCCCTCACACAATAGGGCCTTTCGTAGCAACGAGTGCGCATGCTCAGTTGTTGAAACTGCATAGTTACCTAAACGGTTCATAGAGCGCGTTTGAGTCAAAAAAATGATCTGGCAACATTGTCCAGCAGGACATCGTCAACTGTCATTTGAAACAAACACAACAACAAAAAGATGGCTACTTCCTTGCCTTTTTATAGTGTTACTTTAAATGAAAATGACGTGCCTGGTGCTTCATTGGGAAATAAGAGACCATCAGAACTGACAAAATTGCAGCTTCAACGGTTTTTAAAGTGTAGAAATGTTTGTACAAGGGGAAATAAAAACGAACTGATTGTGAGGTTAGTATAAAATTGTTGCTTCTTATTAAACATTACTAATGCACATTTTTCTTATGTAACTGCCGAGAATCGCGAATTACTAATGCATGTGCAAGAGCAAGTGCAATATTATTTTTATTATTTTCACCGTTTTCACCATTTAACCTAATACGTTTGACAGTTGTCAGTTAATCGCAATCGCCAATGTTGCCACATTTCTGCAAACATTCATAAAATTCACTTTCGCGCGGCGCATGCGCCACTAATATTTCTGTAACGAAAGGCCCTATTGAATTGGCGTACCTTTTATTTGAATCAAGTTCATTAATTTTGACTTTTTCTAATAATTTCCTGGTTCAACTGTGGTTAGTTTTACCTGCTTTGGTGTCTTAAGTATTGTTTATCTTTAACTTTTATTTTAAGATTTGAATATTTATTAAAAATTTTTATGACCTCATCAAAAGCAAATAAAAACACACCACACTTTACATACCAAGCAGCAAAATCTTCTTTTACGGTTACTTCGCATAAAATTGTTTCTTCAGCCAAAATTATTATTCTCGCCTTCGTCACTTTCACAATCGCTGTTTTGATAAATATATTGTTCTTCGATCACTACTGTCGGATCAATATCCGAATTGTTTTCAGATGACCGTTGTAGTTCCGAATTGTAACTGTTTGCGTTATAGTTAAGCTGATTATCACCTACACAAAAACCCGAAACTGGAGCATTGGAGATTAAATTTAAAATTTTTAACGTTTCATTTTTTTTTGAAGTCGTCTTAAATGACGAGAGGAATAAATTTTCCTACCTCTTTCCATCGCACTAAAATCGAGACTAATAAGCATTTTGTCGGTGACACTATGTGTACGGAATTTATAAATAAAATGTGTTGTTCTATTATTGCCATTTCAATATGACAATGCCGAAGACATGAAAAAGATGTATTTTTCACGTACGTGCCAAAGGTATACCGCGGGGCACGTAATTATTACGTGCCTTTGAGCATCGCTTTGGAATATTAATTTGCGGCATTAAAAAAGAATTAGAGGCACGTAATTTTTACATGAATTTCTATTCCAGCGCTACTTGGGTTTATAAGCAATACAATTTATTTTTTAGTTGTTGAAATAACTTTTGTACATGGTAACACAATGGACAATACGGAGGTAACTGCAATCAAAACTGAAATGGATATAAACATAAAATCGCAGGTAATGGAAGACTGTAATAACATCAAAGATGAGATGAAGAGTGAAATACATTCTGAGTACGAAGAGAAACTATTGGATAACATCGTCATTTCACCAACTTATAGACAAATTATTACGGACAGCAACCTTCATAAATCTAACAATCAATTTATATGCAATATATGTAATTACAAATTTAAGGTGAAGAGTCGTCTTGAGAGGCATTTGCTCACTCATAGTGGTGACAAGCTATTTATATGTAATATATGCAGTTATCAATTTTTGCAAAAGAGTATTCTTAAAAAGCACATGTCTGCTCATAGTGGTGAAAAGCCATTTGCATGTAATATATGCGAGTATAAGTGTTCAAGAAAATATTATCATAAAACAACAATGTTCAGTCATAGTGGTGAAAAGCCATTTGAATGTAATATATGTGGATATAAATGCTCTCAAAAAAATCGTCTTAATCAACACATATCCACTCATAATAGTGAAAAACCATTTGAATGTGATATATGTGTTTATAACTGTTCAGAAAGGAAGGATCTTAAAAGACACATGCTCACCTACACATCTCAAGATCACACTTGCCATCTTCAGGTCACTTCTAACTTCCTTCTGCTTCGCGTGGTTACACGATGTAGACTGACGTCTTGCTGCAGCGGTTGGTCTTTATATACGGTTACGGTGTTGCGCATGGTTGCGGTCGGCTGGTTTTTGGCGCGGTTGCGTGTCATTGGTCTCGCTTGATCCGGTGGCTTTCTCTCGCTTTCCCTTTTATCGTTCTGCTGTGCTGGTTTTCGCTTCTTGACGGTGATGCTGGTTATGGCTGGTTTCCAAGCTGATGGTAGTCGCTGTGTATCGTCCCTGGTATTAAGATTGTTCGGACGTTTCTCGATCTCAATGGCTTCTCTTATGGTTCGTCGGGTCTTATGTTGTATATTCGCTAAAACTTTTGTATTTTCGAAATCTATGTTATGAGATGTACCACTTACATGTTGTGCTAGTGAAGACGTTCTCTCATTTTTGTTGACTGCATTTCGGTGTTCTTCTCTTCTTACTTGAATTCTTCTGTTGGTCTGCCCTATGTAGGATTCCCCGCAGTCTTTACATGGGATCTCGTATACTCCTTGGCTTTCTAGTGGTATTTTTGTTATTGCGGATGGTAGCATGTTTCCAATCTTTTTGTCGGTGTTGAAGATGGTGTCGATGTTGTGTTTTCTCAGCACTCTACTTATTTTGTCCGTGGTTCCTTTGATGTACGGTAAGTGCGCTTTACCGATGTTTCTTCTTCCTTTGGCTTTGGGTCCCTTGGTGTTAACGCTTTCTTGATATTTCTGGACGAGAAACCATTTTGTTTTAATGCCAACTTCACCTGTTCTAGTTCTTGATGTTTATTATCGTCATCAGTCAATCGTTGTGATCTGGTTATTAATGTCTTGACTACTGACTGTAGTTGCGCTGGGTGGTGATGTGACTACGCGTTCAGGTAGCGATTTGTGTGGGTTGATTTTCGGTATACTGTGTATCCCAGGCTGCCGTCTTCCTTCTTGATTATAGATACATCTAGGAAAGGTAGTTGATTGTCCTTTTCCACCTCCATTGTGAATTTAATCTTCTGGTGTATGTTGTTTAGATGCTGTAAGAAGGTCTGCAGTTTTTCTTCTCCATGGGTCCATATAATAAAAGTATCGTCTACGTATCTTAGCCATAGTTTAGGTTTGTCACTTGCCGTTTCTATTGCTCGGACTTCTAATTCTTCCATGAATAGGTTCGCTATTACCGGCGATAAAGGTGATCCCATAGGTGCTCCTTCCACTTGTTTGTACCGTTGATCTTTGTAGATGAAATAGGTGTTGTTTAGGCAGTGTCTTGTTAACTCGATGATTTCATTTGGGACTTGGTATTTCCGTTGTATCATATCTACTGCTTCTTTTACTGGAACATTCGTGAATAAAGAGGTTACATCAAAGCTTACTAGCAGATCTCCTGGTGCCACTGTTATGTCTTTTATACGCTCGATGAAGTGGCTTGCGTCAGTCAAGAACAACAGTTACAACTAATTCCGAGAGAGAAATCGTCATCATGCCCTAAGCTGTACGGATTACCAAAAGTCCACAAGGAAGGTGTACCACTAAGACCCATCGAAGCCGAATCTTACGTAAAGAACGCTATATATATATATATATATATATATATATATATATATATATATATATATATATATATAATTAATTAATTAATGGGTGAAGGTATGTTTTCAGTAATCGATTTATTTCTTTGCTAATATTTCACTGAATAGTTTTCAGCATTGTCAAAGCCTATTAAAACATATATGTAAATGATAAAAATGAACAAAATTTTTTTAAAATATATACAAACTTACTTAGAAATGGAGATTACTATTAACAAATAACTACAAAAATAACAACAACGTTAACACTACACAACATTTATGTTTTTTGAATTCCGGAGGGAAATGTCAAATGTTTTATTTTGCTCCAAATATTAATACGTGGCTACCTTTTTTTTTTTTTTTTTTTTTTATCTTACTGAGAATTGTTTTTATTTTTGTATTTTTAAACCAGGTTTGAATTTTATT